>JAQGAZ010001049.1:0-37655 GCA_034692225.1 Polydesmus complanatus
GCAAATTAATGTGCAGCAAAATTAATTTGGAAACTGCGTAGTAGGTCGAAACGCACCTTTTTAATTTTATATAAGCTCCGATTATTAATAATATTGTATACGACATAATTATATTAGAATAATAATTTTTTAAATATAAAAACCTGTAGGCTTAATACTTTCAATTTGGTAAAAAAAAAATTGAATAATGCCAGATACGCAGCTCTGACCGTCGGTAATATTACGTCGTAATTACAGAAAAATTTTAAAATCAATTTCGAAAGCACACAAAAAGTTTTTCGATTTTTTATTACCGTAGAATTAAATCACGATATAATATACTTTCACACACTTTAAATGTAGAAATAAAAACTGCTAAAAAGAAATTAAAGAAACTTCAAACTTTTAAAAAAATATTCCTCATTCGTGTTGTTGATCGTCGGCGCCATTTATGTATATGAATGCGACGCATTTTTTAATACGCCGCAAATTAATGCGCAGTAAATTTGGAATCTGAATTATGCGCAGTAGATCGAAACGCGTACGTAGCCTACGTTTTTTTCTTTTATATTATTATCCCGATCATAACGAGGATTTATAATGTTGTATAAGGCTGGTCCATCATAATTATATTAAAATAATAATTTAAAAAAAAAAAACAAGCTACAATTCTTTTAATTTGATGTGGGGAAGAAATATAACAAAGAGGTCCGATACGCAGATCCGACCGTCAGCGATAATACGACGTCGCAATAACTGAAAAAGTTGAAACGCAATTTCGAAAGCACACAAAAGCTTTTCGATTTTTTATTACTCTTCGAATTAAATCACGATATATACTAGTGCACGCTGAAAGTGTAGAATTAAAAACTGCTAACAATAAATTAAACAAACTTAGAATTTTAAAAAATTCTTCAGCAGTCTTGTTGTTGTTGATCGTCGACGCCATTTTTTATGAATTCGAAGTTAGCGGCTAGTTGAATGGGATTATGAAAACGCGCAGATTACCAGGCAAATGTAACCGCGCAAGTGTCACTGCCCCGTTTACATATTGAGCGTTATCGACTACAGTTTTCATGCTACGCTTGTAAACAAACGATCAGCGCCCCTATCGGAAAATGAAATCCTTTCAACTAGCAGGACGACGTCATCATCCGTGACGTAATATTATTATTTATTTGTGTTTGTGCTCTTTTTGTGTTGTTTGGCCTTTAAAATGCAAAACATTTAACTGCATTTAAATTCTGCGGAAATAAAATTTCGTAAAAATCTTGATGACGTCAGATAAGGCATTTTTACACTCGTTTGAAGTGTAAACGCGCTACGCGTTGAACCAAGGAGTTTGACCGGTGGCAGGCGCCATTGTTTGATTTTGAATTTCTTGATAGATGACTTCAAATTCCTTCGTTTGGATTGATTGATAAATGAAAGTAAGCACTTAATACTATTAAATTGATAGAAAAACACTATGTAGTATTATTAACGCTGTATTGTATTTCTTTAACGAGGTGAAAAATGGCATCAAATAACAGCAATTTTACCACTTCGTCTTCGCAACCGTCGAAGAGGACGACTTCATCAACGACTACGTTTACTTCTTCGTTAACTACCGGTACTGATGGTGAATTTAAATTAGAAGAACTCAGTGGTATCGAAACTAGCGTTCCCACCGATTTAACGTTATCACCCGATACGGATTTTTCCCGATTTCCGCGAAGTACGGCTCTTTCCAAACAGCTGTTCGAAAGAAAGCAACTGATTCACGATCTCCAGTTGCTCAAAATCGAATTGTCGCAGAAGAATTTGATTATAGAAAACGTCAAAGCTGACTTTATGAGCCGAACTGAAGATTTAGAGGAAAAATTGGCAGAGGCCGTGCACGCTAGGGAAATTACTCAGGCTATGCTCGAAGCAAAGCTCGGGATTCAAGAAGACGAAATGAGGCAAAAATTGGAGGAAAGTAAATTGGAGATTGCGAGACTTTTAAAAAATCAAAAAGAATTAGAAGAGAAAAATTCTAGGTTAATGGATAAATCATCAACTGATAGAAGAATGTTGTATAATTTAGAGATTAGTCAAGAAAATTATTTGGATCTACAGAAAAAAGATCCGGATCATTTGACATTTAAAGAACACGTAGCTGTATGGTCTACTATTTATTTTTTTAAATTTAAATAAATTGTATATTTACATTTTATTGTTCCCTTTTTAGATAAAGATTTACGAAATCTTGTGGCCGTATAAGTTGGAATTAGATTCTACAAAGAGCAAAGTTGGCTCTTTAAATGAAGCTAATAAAATTTTGAGAACTGAGAATGAACACATTTCCGAAGTATGTTTTAAGTTCAAATTAATTGTATGATGTTAAACGTTGAAGAATGTTAAATTTTGCACATTTTCATCACAAATTGTACATTTTTTAATGGTTTTAACAAATACTTAGGTATTGGATGCCGAGTCAAAGAAGGCTGCCCATTATCAAAACAAAGCCAAGGAACAAGAAAGTGCTTTGAAAGACTTGGAATCTCGGTTAAAAACAGACGATTTTAAAATTAATAATTATGAACAAGTTAAAAAGTAAGATAATATTGTTGCTGTATTCTAAAAAATCTTAGTATTAAATTTGAAAGTTAATTTTAATTAATTTTTTTAGAGAACGAGATAAATACATGGAAAACGTTTACGAACTTAATAAAAAGATGTCTGTAATGGAAGCCGAAAACGGTGCATCGCGTAATAAAACTAAAAACTTAAAAGAAGAAAATTCGACGATGCAACAAAAAATTAGCATGCTTCAACAGGATAAAGATTACTTATCAAAACGAATGCAGGAAATTTCTAGTCAAAATAATATCTTAGATGATCAAGTAGCCAAAGTTAATTTGCAACTCGAAAAAATCACGGCTGCCAGGGAAGAAATTTATGAACGATATGTCAGTGCAAGGTTAATATCGAGTTTGTTTTCATCTTTCAAGGAATTAAAAATTGTGTTTTTATTACGCTTTAGAGATATGTACAAGTCCGAGTTTGACCGCAAATTGAAGGATGAACTTGATATGATTCAAAATAAAACTTGGTCAGAAATTGAATTATTGAGGCGCACAGCAAAAGAAGTTTATGAGCAAGAAATTAGGTATTAAAAACGTTAGATAATAAAATTTTAAATAATTTATAATATCAATAATCAAGGGCTTTAAAAAATGCGCGTGATGTCGCGATATCGGAAAAGTTAACGGCTGAAACCGCTTCCAAACAGAATATGGAAAAGTGCGAGAAGTTTCTGGAAGAGTGAGTATTGTCTTCATTTAAAAGTAAATTTATTTTAACATTGTCTTCATTAGGTTTTTATTTTCAGAATACATTTATTAAAAGGTGGGGGAGATTCGGAAATACTAAATTTAAGAAATCAATTGCTCGTAAAAGGTTTTGAAGTAGAGCAACTGAAGATGGTGTCTGCTGAGTCACAAAAAAATTATAAAGACTGCCAACTAGAAAATGAAAAACTATTAAAAAAGATCGAAATTTTTGAAAATGAGTTCAAACAAGTGGAGAGTGGTTCTGGAAAAAGAATAAACGAACTTGAATCTCAATTATCATTGGCTTCTCTGAAACTAACATCATACGAAGCATTGGAAAACGATTTAGACGAAGCAGTGATGGAAGCCGCTGAAGGTATTTTGATAATTTTAAGGATCGTTAAAAAAAAAATTTATTTCTCATAAAAATCAGCTGCTGGCGATGATGGACAGCAAATTGTGACTTCATTTGGTGATGTTGCTTGCATTACCACGAGTGTTAAGAGACGTCTGCAGCACAGCTTTCAATTAGCCAAGCGAATTTTAATACTTGAAAAACTAAATTCGCAATTAAAACAACAAATTGTTAGCGAACAGCAAGCAACATCTGATTTATCTGAAGAAGTAATTAATGATTTTAATCATCTTTTTTCTATTATTAATTTAAATCTTTAATAAAATATTTAGGTAGATAATTTCAAAAGGCTCTTAAATGACTCTGACAAACCAAATTCTTATCTCATCGAAACTATTCGTTCAAGAGATCAGTTAATTAAGCTACATAAAGCCCGTATACAAGAACTCGAACAAGAGCTTCAGTAAATTTTTAAAACAAATAAATTGGGTAACATTTCTTAATAAAATATTTTAAATTAGAATGATGAAAGTTGAAAAAGAACAACTTAGAAAAAGGATTGAGCTTCTTACAGTTGACTTACAAAATTTATTAAAAAACAGAGAGGTAATAATATTTATAATATTAAATTTGTAAATGTTTGTGAAATATTTAATGTTTTGTGTTTAGGAAATTATTAAGATGAAAAAACTGCTAACTTCATTTTTTCCTGAATTCGCTATTAACCGAGTTGAAAGTTCACCTAAAAGTCCAATTCAAAAGAAAATTCTCCCCAGGGTATACTGTACAAATTATTTACATACAGTAATTATAATCATCGAAATAAATAACACTGAGCATTTATAAATTGATTTTAGGGCAAACCCGTTGGAATGAGATCACCATTTAGGTGACCTTTAATTTGGTGAATGCAAGTTGATCGAAGGCACCACTAAAATATTTGCATGTCTCAAAATGTCAAAACCTTTATGCAATATGCAAACACGTGGAAATTCCAAGCGAACCAGCTGCTCTGCAAACTGTTAAAGACATGAATTTATTATTTTTATTTTATAAGAAAAAATCAAAGGTACCTGAACTGCGTGATTGTGATTTTTTGCTACAACTATAACGAGACGACCGCGATTCATCTGCAAGGACGTTACTTCTGGCGATGGATTGAAGTTGCCTTCAGGTGAAAAAGCCAAGTTAAATGGAATATTAACGCTATCGTGAATAGCCCCACGGAAATAACTTAAAATCAAGCAGAAAAAAAAAATAATTGTACAGATATTTTTTTATAGACGAAAATAAATATTTTTTTAAAGAATTACTCTTCTGCTGCACGAATATCGACTATAAAAAGTTTGGATTTAGCTTGCAGTGGTTTTGATCTCAAGTGTGATTTATCCTTTTCAAGCAATTCAAGGAGTTCTTCAGCGGATATTCGAGGATTTAATTCAGATGTTAGAGCTTCAAAAGAAATTACGTCCATAACCTACACAAAGGCACACGTTATTTCATCTACCTTGAATATTGCCGGTAAAAGATTCTTGCCAATTCAGAATTTGGATGTTTGCCATAATTTTTAGAAGGGATTTCATGTGCTAATGTATTTTCCGATTGCGTGGACTCTTCACGATCATGTTGCCTATACGTCGCACTTTTCGGTGTGCTACAGAAAATCTTAATGGAATCTTGAACACATCTTTCAATATCAATTTCTGTACATAAAAAAAAATTGTAATTAATTATATCTTAATCTACGGGAGTATATCATACCTGGCATATCCGAAAATAAAAGAATGCATTCGTTAAATCCGAAGGAAAGAAGATTATCTCTTAACTGCTGAAGAATTGCAACTCCAACACATAAAGGGAAAGAAGAATTACCAAGCAGCAACGTATCCCACAAGTGGAATATTTTATGAAGTGGAAATACATCTATGCAACATTTACAGTGAGTATATTTCTTTCTAATTTATACTTAAATGAGTAATTACGTGTATACATGGTAAGAAACCAAGGTATGGCGTACAACTAAATTTTTTTTAAAAAAAAGTTAAAACATAATGATAATGAATGATAGATTTTATTACAAACCTGAGGTATGAAACCAATACTATTCAGGTGATTACTTAGTTTAGGATCATGAAAAGAGATTAAATGAGAGAAAACTGCTAAATATTCTGCAAAAAAATAATTATACTATTTTAGTCTAAATTGAGATTTAAAATGGTTTTTAAACAAACCTTGAATTATTGAAGAATTATCTTTAAGAAAAAAATTGTGAAGATATTTGTCGATAAATGCAGAAAAGCAAGAATAAGCTAAAGCTTCGTCATTAAAGTTGAGATAAAGAAACGGAGCACATAGAGAATCGAGACCCTGCCAGTACACGTATTGAGAATGACTGATAACCCAGGCTTTTAGTATACGTCTAAATTTTTGATGTCCAGTAGGTGACGAGAGTAACTCATCATATTGATGGCATCGAGGAATATCTACTTCAATCTATATGTAATAATAATTTAAAATCATGTCCAAAAATTTAATCTTAAATAATAATTATTATACTTGTCTATCTGTTAACGTTGGGGTTTCTTTATCTATATGCTCGTATTCTGATTTAATATCCCCCTTAATTATTTGACAATTCTAATATTATTCCATTAATCACATAACATTTTAATTACATCAATTTCAAGTAATGATGCCCAAACGTGTCCTCTAAAAAGTGGTGGAACGTCTATTCGAGCCTCTCTCGCAATTCTATTACGTTTATATGGATATCCAAGTAGCAATCGCTGAAATAAAACTATCCGATGAAACTGTAAGAAAAATATCAATTTATCAATTACCGTATCTGATAATACTGTAATATAATTAAAAAATCAACTTGATATTCGATATCCTTTTCCCTTATAATTAAAGGCAGTTTTGCCGTCTCAGCTAAGTCATTCATACTATGATTAGCATTAGTCCACGATTTTGAACTGAATTTAAAAATCACAATTAATAATTATACTGTAAATAATTAATTCATTAAATAACTTAGATGAAATATACTCAAAGTCTTCGATTAAAGGAAAATACGCCACTGGTGGAATTGTACTGAGTCTCTAAACATTTATTGCTTTAATAACAATATACGTTTTTTAAAAAATACAATAGACAAAAATAAAAACCTGTCTAAGTTGAAGAAGTGGCAATTCAACAATTGTTTCATCTAATAAAAAAGCACGATCCTTTTTTTGTCCAAACATTTCACCTTCTTCAATTATTATTCTAATATTTAATTTTTAATTATTAATAATGTTTTTTTAAAAACTAAAAATAATCTACAGTACTGTACTTCGGTAAACTGCAGACTGGAGATTTAATTTTAATCATTCCTTGACGTCTCAATTCTGCTTCTAAATCACCACCTGCCAGACCCCACAAATAATAAACCTCTTCTAAAGATCTTTCAGACAGCAAATCATCTAACATTTTTCATTATTAGAATTGATGAATGAAAATTAATAATTCCCAAGTTTATACCTGGTAATTCAGCTATTTCTGCTGGAATGACTAAATCGGCGCATTGTAGTCGATCACTAGGAAAACAAGGCTCAATTGGATCCAGAGTTGTTTCAAAAACTTGATGTCCAAAGTCTCGAAATATTTGAAGGGATAAGATATCAGCTGGCTTCAATCTAAAGTTTTAATTTGATTAATTTTTAAAAGGCAATGTTTTGGTTAAAAAATATATTTTACCTTTTCAATGGATCTAATACCAAACAGGTCTCAATTAGTGATTTTGAATCATTTGTTAATAACTAAATTTAATTTGAAATATTTAAATCCAAACAGAAAAGCTAAGCAAAGTTAATTAAACCTCATATTTTGATTGTAACGGCGTTCCTCTGATCAATGCCAATACACTGAAGTTGTCTATTCCTGCTTTAACCAATGAAAAGATATTTTCTAATATTTTTCTTAAAGGTAAATTTGGCCATAATTCTATTCCCTTTAAATTAAAAAAAAATTTGTTTTATAAAAACTTAAAAATTTATTATAAAAAAAAAAAACTTAATCCTTACAGTTGCTATTTCCAATAATATAATTCCCATTGACCAAGTGTCAACATTTTCGGCTGATTTATTAATAATTTTTCCGGTTGAGTTGCTCACTGGACCACCTAATAAAACTTCAGGGGCGGTATATTTAGGAAGTCTAAAATTTTAGCAAGTAAGAATAAGTAACGATTTTTCTTATGTACATTTTTCTAACAAATTTTCATCACCCAATGTTAAATGATACTGATGTTCCGTAATCGGTCATATGATAAATCCCAAATCGAGATAATTTCACACGCCCCTATTTTAAAAAAAATGTTAAATATCTTTTAAAACATTTATCGTAAATTAATAACTAACATCGGTGTCTATTAATATATGATCTGGAGCCAGACATCTGTGAACAATTTTTAACTGGTTTAAGTGAGCCAAACCTTGAAAAACCTGAAACGCAATATCGCAAACATCTTCAGCACTGTAACAAACAATTAACGTATTAAACGAGCATTTTAAATATATTCATTCTTTATTTTTACCTCCTCGCCGGTAATATCTTAAGATTCTGCTTGTAATATTCAGCAATCACAATTATTCTTTCTACAAAACACGAAACATTATGACAGTAAAACACGCTCCATTTATTTAGTTGCTTATTTTAATACCTTGCTTTCCTCTTGAGATACTAATGTATTTACACAAACATGGATGATTAATAGTTTTTAATATTTGAAATCTTCCAACAATTTTTATGGAATGGGGTGTCAATGGCAAGCCGTTACTACCACATGATTCACTGGGATGACTTGATGCAAAGAAAACCGATGCTCCTAATAAACTTTTCCCTAAATCACGCATTATGATACTAGAAATTAATTCCTAATATGAGTTGATAAAATTATTAAATTTTCATTCATTTAATGATCTGTACATTTGATGGTTTACAGAAGTAGGCGACCGATATGTCAAAAGATCAGCTGGAATCGTACTGTAAGCAGAATAGCATAATCATCTTTCTGACGTCAGTCAAATGTTCAGTTGCGGAAAGCTTTACGCAATCGGGTGTTTGCTGTCCGTCAGTTAACGGGAACTTTCCGTCATGTTACGCGGCGCTACGTTAACAAGAACGACGTGTTGATTCAAACGTGTGGATTGTTTATCAACTTCATTGAATTTGTAAGTTTTTAATAAATTTAATTTGTCACTTTTTGTTACTAAAGCAATTTTATTCAATGTAGGTTCGCGTATGGGTGAAACAAGTATGAAGTTAATTGAGGGATTTGGTGTTTTCAGGAAATTTGTAGGATTTTGATACACAAGCTACGTAGCAGCTACAGCAGTAAGCGACTCTACATCGAAAAAAAACATGAATGAAAAGGTAGAATTAATGAGTTTGAACTGCCCTAACTATTCCCAGTTATTAGTAGACGGTATTTCGCATTTATATAAGACACAATCGCGAACTGACATAATCATCAGCGCCGATGATTTCGAGATTAAGGTGCATCAGATGATGATAGCCATTTTCGCGCCAAGTTTACTCGACGTCATCGAAGGTTCAAAGTGCGATTTGAGCGGCATTCGCATCGAAGGCGGCGTGCAGGTATTGTCAACCATCTTTGATTTTATTTACACCGGCGGGGCCAAAGTCGCCAAATGTGATTTAGAGAATTTGAAGAAAACAGCGGAGCAGTTAAACTTTACGCATTTAGTTAACTCAATAGACGAATGCCAGCAGATTCTGAAAGACGCGGATTTGAAAGAAAATACGGTAACGCTTCGAAAAAGTAAAAGGGTAATCAAATCCGCCGAGGAAAGTTATAAATCGGAAAACGTGGCATCTGTCGAGGTTACGAATTCGGAAGAAAACGTTTCTGGAGAAACGATTTTTGTTCAAGTTTTAGATCTGGAAGAAACTACTGCCGCAGGTATTGATATTGATAAAATTGAGCCGACATTCGGTAAGACCAATAATTCGAAGAAAAAGTTAATGTTAAGATGTGCCGAATGCGCGTTTCAAACCGCCGTTCACGCCGAGTTTTTAAAACACATTTCATCCACGCACAACACCGACTCGAAAAATAATTGTCTATTAGTTCGTTACAGGTGCGTAGATTGCGAAAACGTCTGTCAATCGAGAAGCGAATTATTAAAGCATCGAAAATTGGAGCACGCAGATCGAAAACGTTCGAGAAAATGTCCGAAGTGCAGTTTTTCATCGACGCACAAGAGAATTGTGGATCGGCACGTTCAAAACGCGCACAGTAAGGATCGACCATTCGCTTGTCAACAATGCGATTACCGCGCTAAAAGTGCGGCTGATATCTACGCGCATCGAAGCGTTCATCGTCGAGAGTTTTTTAAATGTAAGGTTTGTTCAGCTCGTATCGCTTCCAAGAAAAATTTTAATAGACACGTGAAAATTCACGAAAACCCAGAAGTTCACAAACAGCCGTACCGCTGTCATTTGTGTTCGTTTCGTTCGTGGACCAAAGTGTTGTTAAAAAAACATTTAAACCGCGTTCATCACTGCGAGATGCCAGAACCGAGCGATCCGAAGAAGACGAAAATGAGTGTACCCGAAGAAGGTTGGAAGTGTACTTTGTGTCAATTCGAGACGAAAGAGTTCAACAAGTGGAGGGATCATTCGGCGGTCAAACATCAGGTCGATGTCGAAGGTAACAAATTAGAACCTAAATTGTGTTGTTCAATCTGTAATAATTACGCGTGCTACGTGCAAAGCCAAATGCGCAGGCACCAGATTTTAGTTCATTCCGAGAAACGTTTCAAATGCGGCTTTTGCGATTACGTTTCTTATAATAATACTCGAGTTTCGTATCACGTTAAAGCGAAACATTTGGCGGAGAAAGCGTTCATGTGCGATACTTGCGGAATGCGTTTCGTCACCAACTTTCTTTTGCGAAGACACGTTAAAACGCACGGGGCGAAAAAGTATAGTTGCGAATTGTGTGAAAAATCGTTCGCCGTTCAATCGTATTTAAAGAAACACGTGAATCTAATGCACGATAAATCGGTGCGGAAACACATGTGTCACGAGTGCGTATTTGTGACGAAAACGAAAGACGCGTTGAATCAGCATATGAAAAGAATGCATAAACAAATCGATCGCGACGCTGTTACGGTAGAAGAAGAGCCGGCTATTGTAGTAGAAGAAATGCCGCTTTAAAATTTTTTTTTTTTTTACTTTCCGCAGTGAATATTAAAAACAAAAAGTTTTTCTAATATTATTGATTTTTGCATTAATTTTTATAACTTTTTGAATGTAGCGGTAAATGTGTACGTTATCTCGACATTTATTACAGTATCCGCAATTTAAATGGGTTAGTTAAGTACGAATAATTTTTTTATTAGAATAAAATTGGTTTTACCAGAGTGATAGATTGTACTCAACGTGGAATAAGTGGTACGCTCGAATGACTACTGGAGATGTAATCAGTTGAGATGCAAATACAGTACTAATAATGTTAGAGATTTTAGCCGCTATAATAATTATTGAAAACTAATTTTCATTTGGGACTTGGCACCGATATTTTCAGCTCTGAAAGGGATGTGTTGAGCAAAAAACTTTGTCTTATTTATTTTTTTTTGGGGGGGGGGGTGGGGAGGGGGGGGGGGGGCAGAAAGTAACGAAAATAAACTTTGGATTAAACGTAGTTTTATTTGCTACGAACTTTGTACCGAAATTCCGTTCCTAAAACAATATTTTTGGTTTTTGAAATTTACTGCAACGTTATCCTGAACAAAATGATGGTAGAGTAATTAGGTTTTAATAAGATTAGGAATTAAAAAAAAATAAATAAACACTCGAAAGGTGCGGAATTTTTTTGGTTTATTTTAATTTGGATAAAATGAAATTTGAGATTTTAAGACGAGGTATGAAGAAATCGGTTTCTTCATTACCGGTACTAGTAAATAATCGCGTTTTTAAACTATCGCATTGTTATATAAAATTATCTGTAGTAGCGGTACTGTAAGTTTCATTTTTAATAGATGAATTATTAGTACACGTACATTCACAAATTGTTTTGATACAGGAAGATGAAGAATCCTGTATCCGAGGAGATGAATCCTTAGCCGTAGATACAATCGTCAGATAGGTGATAGCGGTGCTAATTATCTAAATTTTTTTTTATTTTAAATTATTGTTATTATTTTGTCAATGAGATTAAGGCTTATTACTATTGGTATCATATTGCAGTCGATGACGAATAGATTTGAGGCATTGATGACAACCGGGGACGACGCCATCTTGGAGGCAAATAGTAGTTGAGTGGTCATATTCTAATGTTTTCATATTTTCTAAGAATTAATTATACAAGTATTACCGGTAATTAATTTTATTTTTAACCTTATTCTTGCCTTCTTCATTGTTTAAGACCTCATCGTCGGTATCGCTTATTGACGTCTCCAGTAAAATATCTATTCCAGCTTGTGCCTAAAGAATTAATTAATGCCGTAATGATTTAGGTTTTTTTTTTTACAAAAATAATTATTATTAGTATGAGCCGATCATAATTTATTGGCTTTTCGGGAGTCAAAACTGCGCCACAAAAATATTATTACTGTATTAAGAACAGCATAATTATTCTACTTTGGGATAGGCTTATGTGTTGGTATTTTTTCCTTGACTTATGCCGCGGCAAAATCAATCCAAGTAATTTCATAAGATTATTATTATTATTTTTTTAATTTGGGATTTACAAAGAAATATTATTATCTTATTTGCCATACTGAGGCCGGGACATACAGTAATTATGAAAGGCTTATCGAGAGAACTAGACTATTATTTCAGCAATTTTTCTAAGCAAAGTTTGTTTGGAATTTTGCATTTGTAATATTTTTTGCATATTTTTTTCGGCAATTTTATTTTTGCTAAGTTTTAGAATTTTAGGATTGAATTTTTGTAAAGTTAAGCATAAGAATGAGAAAAAAAAAAAAAAAATTAACCGCATACTCTGTAAGACCCACTTTTTTTATACTTAATAAATCTGATTAACCCCCAATTTACAAGGCAATTGCCAACATGTATGTCTTACCTCGCTTTTAATTTTGTGCCCAATACATGTAATGGTAAAGAACGTTACGAGTGTTATTAAAAGTTTTAATGAAATGAGAATAATAGTTATTGGAAACTCGATAACTTTAGCGAGATATATTACTTCGTCTGCTATAGTGACTATTTGAATTATATTAATAATCACTACAATTAATAGAGCCGGTGAAAATATTTGATTGAAGCGTTGAGTCGTGTTTGCCAATTTCATGTGCTTATTCAAATAACTTTTAAAGTCTTTTCTGTCTTGTTTTTTGAACTTTTCGTTCAGTTGCTGCCAACATTGATAAATGATGAAAAGATTAAATATTACAAACGCGCAAAATACATCACAGCACAGAGCTTGAGGGCCCCTAATTAGAATTTGTGCGCATGGTTCTATCAAGTAATTGGCATTTACGACATTATTGTAAACGTCTAAACTGGTTGATGCGAGGGTGGTGATATACTCACTCATTTCCACAAAATATTGAAGAAACGCGATTACGTAGCAGAAATAGATCCATTTCTTAATAGATTTTTTCACCGTTGAAATATCTGTTGAATGTCGCGAAAGTAAACTCAGTGAATCGTTGACGATTGCATTTACTTGTTGACGGCGATAAAGTGCGAAATGCACCAGGCAAAATATAAGAAAATGGTCAGTATCTCCAATAAAAAAAAAAGTTTGCCAGATATTGCTAAGAAATAAAAGTAATAGGTGTTGCGAAAAATTGAACAGCGCGATAATGGAGAGAAAAGTGAGGAGAAAACCTCGACAGCACGAGCATCGTTTTAAAGAAGTTTTTGAGTGGCTGATCGTAATCCCGATTAGTTTAAATAAACGAAAGAATGAAGCAAATGTTTTGGAATTAAGATTTTCATGGAAATTCGTGTCCCGTTCCTCGCCTTTATTTTCACCTTGATTTTCTATTGCTTCTATATCCATTGTTTTAAATCCTGATTTTCACGTTCCGGGTATTTAAAGTTTACGGTGACGCCCGCAAAATAATACGGCACTATATGTTTCACTAACAAGGAACGGTTGTAAAGCCGCTGGCAGACCTCGGATGATTAGGATCGAGATGGTGCTAACGATGTCTACTCGGCCGGGGCGTTACATTTACTTCACTGTCGTTTAAACGGTTTACCACAAAAAATAAATCATTTTATAAATTGGCACCGACACGTTATAATTTCTAAAAAAAGATACGTTGAGGGGAAAAACAGTCTTCGTTTCCTTTTTTTTTATTTTTTACACTGGCGGAGATTGTAAGTTTAAATTATTAAAGTCTTCTTTGCTTGCGTTAGAGAATAAGTTAAAATGTTAGTTCGTAGGCCTACTGTATTAGTTTTGTAAGCAGTTGATGAGTTATATTTTTAATGACATTCCGAAAGTTTTTTTTACCGTTAATTATTATTTATAGCGAATACAGTACAGTATTGTAATACTTTCTTTCACTAGAGTTTCTCTAAAGAAAACATTTTAAATATAATTTGCATAAATAATTATATGCGAAAACTCGTTGGGGATGTCGGGGGACATGTGTACTGCTTTGTAGCGTTATTCAAAAGTCGAAAATCGGCGTAGTAATATCTGCGGCAAATTTGATTCGGGGTATACTGAGATGAGATAAAACAGGTCTCATCTGGAGAAGGTATTTTTAGTTACTTTGAAATTTTTTGTATAGGGTTTACGCTGATATTTTTTTAAAAAAAAAAAGATACTGAGGGAAGTGAGTTTTTGAAATACATGTACCGGTATTTGAAACTGTTTATGTAATTCATGCTGTGTATGCGTCTGTTCTTGGGTGCGTTGTTTCGGGTTAAATTTTTACATGAATGTTATTTTTTCGAGGAAGTTGATCTTAGTGACATTGCGCGTAAATGCCAGCGGTTGCAGTAACGTGGGCCGGGTGGCGATGCCCGGGTACCAAAATGTTTTACTGGGTACTCTTACATCTCCTAACTAGTCGATCTCGAGAATTTAATAACAGAATAGTTGATGCTAAATGCTTCCAATTTCTGTCGAGTACTTAAGAACGAAATAGTCTAACTAATTGTTTTACATTATTTTATTTTTTTATTCCATTATGCCTTGACGCGTGGGTTTGCTTTTAAAGATTAAAAGAATCTCATGGTTGCACATCTTGTTAAATATTTCCTTGTCTAATTTTAATATATTTCAGCGCTATAGTCAACACCGAGGATACATTTATTTATAATGACAAATTTTTTTATTTCTTTAACAAGTTAACAAGCAAAATTATTAATGCTCGTATTTTGAAATAATTGCCACGTATAATTTGAATTGGTCATTTACAACCTACGCATTCGCGGATATTGTTATAGAAACGCCGTAACGTGTTAAAAAAAAAAATAAACTATTTTATAAATATAATGATTGTGTAACGCGTTCTTTCTACGCGTCTATTGCCAAATTAACTTTTCAACACATTAAGTTTGTTCATTAGAATAATTTATTGTAAACGACAGTTCTCAACATTTAAATTTCTGTGCAGTACTGCGTCGTAACAAGTTTCATTTAATGTAAGATAATATTTTTGATGAGCCATAATTATGAATAATTTTTAGTAACCTCAATAACCTATACTTTATTTAAGGGTTATTATTTTTTTGTGTAAGGCCATACAGTTTAAAAAAATTAATGTTTGTAATAATATTAGAATCTTAATCTGTAAAAATATTGTTATTTAACAACTTTGCAATTTTAAAATTTAATTTACGAATAAGAAACAACAAGTTTTGGTCAAAAATGTTTTATTACCGAATTTTCGGTTAAGTTTATAGACGTCTAATAACTATTTAAAAATTCGTTGGTTAGGTCAAATATTTATATTAAAATTTTTGGGTATTAATTTATATATTAAATGCTATGCAATGGTTGGTACCATAACAAAAATAACTTTTAACAGTATAGACAAAGTTTTTTTTTTTTAAATTATAATAATTATTGACCGGTATCATTAATAATTCGGGTATTATTATTGTACAAAGTTAATGGTTTTCACATTGGAGCTTCTCATTAGCTAATTAGCCATATAAAAATATAAATATTTAATTGATACACGTTACATATTAAAACTTGCTAGTAATCTCGTAATAAATAATGAATTAGCTGGATGGCCAGCACCGAGCTGAATTTGGCAGTGTCTATTAGTAGAAACTGACCCGACAGAAAAACGTTTTTTGGGGGTCAATGAGCGTGAACGTGTGACTCTTCTTCCTCCGCGGCTTTTTCGGTGCTACTCTTAGTTGAATTATTACTCGAAACTTTGCTCACAACACCGATCTTTTCTTTAGCGCGTTTTGAGGAACTGCAAACAAATTTCATTAATTTTCGCTCGTTTATTAATGGAAATTTAATTAATTACTTTTTCGAAAAAAACGATGATCTTAAGGGAGTACAACACTTTTTACTTTCATGTTGGCAGCATTTCGACGTCCACATGCAATCTACATCCTCATTGCATGATTGACACATAGGTACCATAGTGTCTTGCGTAGGGTCTTCGGGGCACTCTCCGGGCTCTGAAATTCATTTACACGATAAATTATAAAATATAAAACTACACATATTTTTGTGGGGGAAATGCTATTAAATATTTACTTTCGCAACAGAGTGGGTCCATGTAGCAACACATTCGTCGAAATAATCCATATCCACCGCAGGTATTTCTACATACGAACGCAAACGGAGACATTAAAGATTGGCTCTCGACCCCATCCAATTGATAAACAACCAACAAACTCAGTACACCAAAGCTGATTGACAAAAGTGTCATCTTCATACTATAAAAACAATGCGGAGTTAATAAACCGTATCTTCAATTTGAAAAAAAAAAATAAATAAGCTGATATAAAAATTTACTTAGAATTATTTAACAAATTAAAAGAAAAGTTTATTTATTTTAATATTAAAAAAATAATTATCAAAATTTATAAATCAAATTTTTTCAATAATTAAAAAGCATTAAAAAAAAAATTATTAACATTTCTGAACGCTCGGTTAAATATTGTATTTCTTACTTTTTAGTTGAGCCGCAATTTTCATATTAAAATCTCCTATCTCTTCCGAATCAACTGACTGAAAATTTAGTTGCTATCGTAGAGTTTATATAGCTTCGATCACAGGTGAAAGATGTACGGGACATCTCATTAGTTGAGCTAGTTCCGCTCTCCCCCAATCGTTCTCTCTGTCTCTTTTTTCTTTCTTTCTTTTTTTCATTCTGCTTGACTGTAGTATGTGTAACATTAAAGGTCACATTTACGTGCTCTATATGTTAACGTGACATTGAATTTTCTCGAGAACATTTTTCTCTTTCTATCATTAATCAAAAATAACCCGCAATGCCTAGATGAGAAACGACAAGAAATATACAGTACCGTAATATGTTTAGGTGCGCAACCGAATTACAGTAGATACGAAAACGTTGAGGGTCAAGTGCTTTACCGGGTATATTAAATGTTTTGCCTTATTCAAATAAAAAAGCACGAGCTCATTATATTATGCGAAGAGTAAAGGTAAGACACGTAACCGGTAATGACTAAGCTAAAATTCCGAGGCGAATTATTTCATGTCACCTTTAAATTAGGCTTAATTTAATAAACTAGTATTTTAGGTACAGTACGAATGCAAATACTCGTACGAATAATATACGCTTTGCGGAAAAGTTTGACGAACATTTTAGCGTGAAAACCTTTATAATTATTATATCAGAGGTGACGGGAAGCGATATTGATACGATTCTCAACCAGTGGAACCTAACACATTGTTCGAAATAACTGAGATTTTAGATATATTTTCCGATAAAACTAAATTTTTCATTTGCCTTATTTTTGTAATCGTTTTGCTATCTTACAAATTGAAATAATGTACACCAGCAGTACGAGTTGTTTTTAAGACCCCCGGCTCGTTATATTTTCGGTTGCAAACGGAATTTTAGCGAGATTTATGTAACAGTCTCGAAACGGAGATTATCATGGAAAATGTGGGTTATTTTTATCTCGCAATTTTTTGGAACCGGTTCGAAATGTGTTCAACACATGGTTGTTGTCACGCTATTACGGGTCAAATGTGTACAAGCGCGAGAAACGACTGACCGCTTAACATTTATTAAAGAATTGATTAGATGCTTGTAATTTAGCATCTAAATGCATTCGATCAGTCATAACAGGGGTTGTACGGGGAATAATGATGATTGCCGAGTGACTCCCAAAATCCGAGGTGACGTTTTATCTGAGGACGTTATAACCTAGTTTTACTGTACTAGTCATGTACAGTAAATGTAATTTTGACGAGGCGACACTAATAAAAAGAGAGCTGAAATTATTTTTAGATAATCAAAAAAAAAATTTGACAACACTGAAAATTGAGACCTACTAGTCTTGGTTGTTGAAGATTTAAATCCATGTAATTGCGTTGTCTTTCATCTTTGCAAGCATTTGTCATGAACAGTTGAACAATGACTGTCGCGGTAATTGGGGCGTTGCAAAAATAGCAAACGTTGGCCAAAATTTTGAAGGATAGCGACAGCTGAGCATAACAAATTTCTCCATGTAAACAAGATTACCGAGAATTCCGTAAAGAAAAATTGCATAGTTTTGCGTTTTTCGTATTTTCTGTATATGCGCAGTTTCAATTAAACGTACGACAATGAATTTATTTGCAAAGGAATGCAGTACGTAGTTGAATATGCAGTAAGATTATTTTTTTTTTGTTTTATATTAAATTTAAGAAAGATTAATAACATAATTATGCAGAAAAAAATCCGATTTTATTATGAGCATCCAAAGAGTGCTATACCACCGATTAATTTGCGGAAAGGAGGGGAGGGGAGGATCATTTAAAACTCTCGAATATAAATCTAGTTATGTGCAGCATTTAAGATCAATTGGAAATAATTGAACACAAATCCATAAAATAGCATTATCAAAAAATCTACGGTTGCATAATATTCCGTTCGGGATCAAACGTGGACGTAATTTCGTTTCATGTTAAGGTGAGGTTTGAAGTGTCGTTTTCACAATAATTTTGATAGTAATTGTTAATGGTAGTGCAGTTTTTATTTTGGTTTTTCTCGGCGTCGTCAAAGCCCTCGATGAAGGCAATGTACGCGGTGGCAATGCCGAAAACCTTGAAAGAGATGTCAATTCTTACAGTAGCCTATTAACAATATTATGAGTTTTAACTTACTACGGTGATGAGGTTGTAATCGACGGTAAAATAATTGGCGCAAATGTTTACCGGAGATGAGGTAATTTTAGCAATAAATAAGTTGGTTGTTTTGGACTTCTGCAAAATATTTTTTATTAGTTTTGGAATGTTATAAATTAATGCGATAAAATACCTCTGAATCAGGCGCATTTTTCTCGTCGTAAATATCTGCGTCGAATAAGATTGAAATAGGATCCTGAGCCTGTTTTATAAAATACAGTAAGCGGTATTACGAGTCACCTCTTATTAATCAAATAAAAAAAAAATGAATTTTAACGGGATGGAAAATTTTTTTTTCCGTTTTGCTTCAAAATTTTGGTAAATTCACTATGCGTTAAATATGTTAAAAATTTAATTTGCAGTAAATTAGAATGTTTTGGAAGAATTTTTCTATTTTTGTTCATTATTTACTAATAATTACTACTGTACCGTGCTTAAAATTAACAAGAAACTCATAACCATAAGTCATATTTTAACATTAAAATCTTAAAATTAATTGTTTGATTTTTTTTTTTTTTTTTTTTTTTTTTGAATTGTTCGGCTAAAAAAAAAAATAATTATTATCAAATAATAATTATTTTTGTGAATAATGTTTCATAATATGCACTTTATTTTAGCAGGTAATTTTTTTTATGTACGAGTATGATACGCATTTATCAGTAAGTTATTGTCGTTTTCACTTACTTGATTTTGTATTTCTTGTCCAAATTTAGTTATGAACAACAACTCTACGATAGATTTTGCGTACAGTAGCAAGAATCCAAAAATTTGGTCTATCGTAAAATTAAAAATCAGAGAGTTTTTTATAGTACGGTAAATAGTGTAGGCAGTTGTTACTAAGTCGAGCATGTGCGTCGATATTACGGCGAGGAAAGCAGGCGTCAAAACTTGATTGAATCGTTCAACTACACCGGCTATTTTCATATGGTCAATCATAAAAGTTTTCGGAGATTTGTTTCCTTCGTTTTTATAGTTGTCATTCAGCTGGCGGTAGCTTTGGGCGATGACGAACAATAAAAAGATTACAAATACGCAAAATATATGCGCGCATATCATTTGAAAGATGCCGGAGGCGATGAACACAATGGGAATCGTTGGGAACCATAATTCGTTGTTTAATGTAGGAATTAATTTGTCTTTTAAAAAAAATGTGACTCGTAAAACCAGATCGATAATTACGATCGTAGACCATAAAACTATCAATTTAAGCATCGATTTATTTATAATTTTTTTATTTTTTGAGTTTTGCACCAGAAGATTTAACGAGTCGATGACCAGTTCGTTGATTTGCGAGTGGCGTACAACCACTACAAACATGACGCTCAGGAGAACGTAATGCTCAGTGGTAAAGACCGACAAAACAACGTAGAATTCCGCGTCGAAACATAGGGTGGCTATTTGAAAGAAGGTGCTAAATAGCGGAAACGGAATCAACAGGATATAATAGATCCAGGTTAGAATCGAAACGCGCTTATTCCTCGCGTTTAAATCGATATTTATGCCGATCAATTTAAACATGATGAAAAATAGCCGAAGAGGTTTCCAATGCAGATATTTATTCATTAGAGTAGCACTCGCTCCATCTTCCTCGTTTTTATTTGCTATCGTCGCCTCACTTTCCATCATTTATTAAAAATTTTATTTAAGTTTAAATTTTAAATGCGCGAGTGGCCAATTATTCTTGTCCGACTTAACTGGTACACGAATGAATCGCAAATGTTAATTATTAGTTAACGTTCAGTAGAAAAATGTCCAACCGAATCGGCTTTATTCATGTGTATTTTTGTTGACTTTGTGCGTAAGTTATTTTTAAAATTTGTCATGAAGTTGAAAGTATTCTTATTCCAGGCCGCAGTTAATGTTTTGTTAAATTAAGGTTAAGAGAGGGTTAAATAAATGAGTTTGTTTAAAAGTAAAGCTAAGTTTATGGTCGTTATTGAAGTTTTCTTTAGGGTTTACAATTACTTTTAAATACATCTTAATAGAAAGCACTGTACAGTTCAATTTAAGTTGGAACGTTTTCAACTTTTTAAACGCAAATGCAAAGTAAATGAGTTTTTATTTTTAAAATGGAAGGGGAATGCGGGAAAATATGTTTGTGTAATTAAGCGGTTGCGGTGCTATGTAAGCATGCTCTATTAGCGTGATGTGATCCGTAGCTGGCTCTAATTTGTATTATGATATAGACAGTCGACTCGATTATCTAAAGAAGTAGGGTAGTAATTTTCGTCCCCATAACCAGTAAAGTGTTCTCGAAAGTTGCACTGGCATTATTCACCAAAACAACTAAATGATTACGGTGCAATTACCCTGGGTGAGTTAAAAAAAAAAGTGAGATCGTTTCATCTCAAGTTATTATTAATATTGAATTAAATGTAAGTTTATATTAACTTTTGACAAAATTATTTACGATAGGCTATTCAATTTCTAAATAATTTAGTTTCATGCGACCGTGAGATTCGAAGTTTCGTTTGCATTATAATAATTATAATGATAATGGTTGTTGCACTTTTCTGTCGAGTTTTTGGCGAGACCCTCGATGAAGGCAATGTAAGCAGCTGCAATGGTAAAACCCTAAAACTAATAATGTAAAAACATTACTGGATTAATTTTTTTTTTTTTTTTTTACATTTTTAACTACTTTTATTTAAACTTTTTTTTTTAAATTTGTGGGATGTTTGTTTGGTAGGTGTTCTAAACTTAATAACTGAAATTGTGAACATAATAGATTTGCGGTACATTTTTATCTATTAAATTTTGACGGATCCACTCTTATGATGTATTCCAATTTTAATTTTGGACGGAACTGCTGTAATAAAATTTAAAGAATTACAATTTAAAATTTAGACCCAGCGCTTTGGGAAGAAAAAGTAGCCCCCCCCCCCCCCACCCTGTTGCCTTTCAATTCATAATTTTTTGATTACCGATATCATACCGATTTCAACAAAAATTAAGAAAAAAGTGTTAATAAAAGTGGTTATTTAAAAAGATTTAACCTGATATTAATATTAGCCTACTTACTATTTTGACTAGGTCGTAATTGACGACGAAATAATTGGCGCAAATAGTTACCGGGGATGAGGTCATTTTAGCTGTAAACAAGGTCGTTGTAAGAGACTTCTGCTAAATAATTATTAAAATTAAAATAAATTAAAAAATTGGTGTGGTGAAATACCTCTGTAGAAGGCTTATCGTTCTCGTTAGAAATATTTGCGGCCAGTAAAATTGAAATTGAATCTTTAGCCTATTTTATAAAAATATGCGTTATTACGGATTACATAACAAATACAATTCTTTTATCTTGATTAAGAGAATATTTGCAGGACGGACATTTTTTTGCTTTTTGTTTTATATTAACCGAAAATTAAGAAGGTAATTATAACCATTTAATTAAATTATTATCATCCAGTAATTTTACTTACGTGGTTTTGTATTTCTTGCCCAAATTTAGTCAAAAACATAAACTCTACCAAAGATTTTGCACAGTTTATCACTGTTTTAATGATGAAGGTTAACTGGGAGTTAATATAAAATGGGTCATTCAACATATCGTAAATTTTGTAGGCTGTTGTCACTGAATCGATCATGTGCATCGATAGTACGACGAACATAGCTGGCGTAGAAATTTGATTGAAGCGTTCAACTATGCCGGCCATTTTTAAATGGTCAATCATAAAAGTCTTGGAAGACTTTTTTTCTTCAGCCCTAAAGTTCTCATTCAGCTGTCGATAACTTTGGTTGACGACGAACAAAATGAAAAGCAAAAGTGCACACAATATATGACTGCATAAAATTTGGAAGTTGTAAAACGCAAATTCAATATTATCTACCAGAGCTATCGTTTCACTTTCATTTATATTAATCCCGAAAAAATAATGGTGAGGTTTCTTCCCATACTCCCCACTCAGAGTTGGAATTAGAGTGTTGTTGAGGTACGTAAATGTCCCCACAATATAATCTAATGTTCCAACTATAGTACATAATATCATCCCTTTTGTAAGTAATCTGTTAAAAAAAAATTTATTTTTGGAGAATTGCATCAGAAGATGTAACGAGTCAGTGAGCAGTTCATTTATTTGCGAGTGTCGTAACGCCACTACAAACATGGCACTTAGGAGTACGTAATGCTCAGTGTTCATGGCTGACCAAGTAGCGTAACCCGACTTAGGATTGAAACATACATGGTATATTTGCAAAATTATTGTAAACATCGGAATTGGAAGTAACAGAATAAAGTAGATCCAGGTGAAAATTGACTCGCGTTTATTCTTCGTGTTTATATCGATATTCATTCCGATCAATTTGAACAAAACGAAAAATATTTTAAGAGGTTTCCAATGCAGATGGGTATTCATTAGTTTAGCATTTGCTTCAATTTCTTCATCCTCCTCATTTTGGTTTACTTTCACCGCGTCACTTTCCATTATTTAAACTTTGTTTTAAGTGTAACTTTTAACTGGCGTTGGACGATGCGCGAGGTGCCACACTTATCAAGAGACTGATTCTTGTACGATGTAACTGCCAGGCGAATGATCAGTAGGAACATTCGTATACAGGGAAGAGTACTAGTATATTTTTAATTGAATCGGCTTTATTTACCTTAATTTTAGTTTAGTTACAGTATTTTTGAAACCTTTCACAAAGTTTAATGTAGTAGTATTTCAATACACAGTTAAAAATATTTAAAAAAAAACTTTGTTTACCTGTAGTAAAAGTTAAATAAATGAGTTTTTTTTACATCTTAATCGAAAGCATTGTAGATCAATTTCAATTTTAAATTATTAAATACGTGTTAATAGAGCACTTTAGTTCGACACAAATATAAACGCAACTGAGCTTTTATTTTTTAAAATGGAAGTGTGATGCAGAGAATATTTTTGTGAAATTGTGTGTCTGTACTATGCCAATCAACACGTTCTATTTGTGTGAACTGACAGTCGACTCGATTATTTCGAGAAGTAGGGGAATTATTTTTGTCTCCATAATCTGTAAAATGTTGTGAAAGCTCAAGGACTACGTAATCGTACCGTAAGGAAAGTTGCATGTGAAATAAAATAATATAAGTATTCGTTGCTTAATTGATTTTTTATTTATTACAATTTAAGATAATAAATATAATTGATCGATGCCCAAATAATTTATTTGCTGGCCCCTTACCGCCTACCACTATCTACTGTAGCTAACCACTAGAGGGACTAGAGGGCTATTCTAGACTTGGAGCATGATGTTAGTTTACACGATATTTTTAAAATTGAAACATAAATATAACACAAACGATTGCTTAGCCCAGTCACAGAATTAACAACTTTAAAGAATTAAATTACAGTAAAACACCTCCAATCCGATGTAATTGGGACCGGGTCTTGTTCGGATTTAAGTGAAAATTCGGATTAACGGGGTTTATGTCTAAGATTTAAGTGGTTTATTTTGTGACATTTAAATAATATAAAAAAAAAATTGTTTTCCTTTTTTTTTTATTTTTATTAATTTTTTTTTGGTTTTTTCTTTTCCGTTTTTTCCCGTTTTTTTTTTTTTTTTTTGTATTGTTTTAGGTCTGTTCGGATTGGAGGAATTCTACTGTACATGTATTACAATTATTTTGGGTGAGCTAAAAAAAAGTGGGATCGTACCATCATTGCATGTAGGTTAAAACTAATATTGGATTAAATTTATTTTAACAAAATTATTTCCGATATACGATCTTCAAGTAAAGTAGTTTGGTTTCATGCAGCTGTGAGATTCGAAGTTTCGTTTGCACAATAATAATTACTGGTATAATAATTGTTGTTGCACTTTTTTGTCGAGTTTTTATCGACTTTGTCGAAACCTTCGATGAAGGTAATGTAGGCAGCTGCAATGGCGATACCCTAAAAATAATGTCAAATATTACTGCCTTAGTTTTTTATTACATTTTTAACCACTTTTATTTAATTTAACTTTTTTTAATATCTTTGAGCTTGGTAGATTTTCCGAAGTGCTATGGAACTGAAATTGAGAACATTAGCTAGATTCGCGGTGCATTTTTATCTATTAAATTTTGACAGATCCACGCTTATGATATACACAGATACGGTATTCCGATTTTGAACGGAACCGCTGTAATATATGTATATACGAGTATATAAGGAATTTAAAATGTAGGCAAAAGGCCGCGCGAAAGAAAAGTATGGCGTCCTCGGGTAGACACGGTAGGGAACGTAGAGTTAGATAAATGGGTTTTGCCAAAGTGTGCATGCAAAAACGGCAATTTTGGTCCCCCTGCTTGGCCCAATAAAATAAAACATTGCTTTAATTATTATTTTTAACTCGAAATAAAATAAAATTTAAACGTTTTGACTTGAATATTGTTTGTTTTAGCAGGGGTAGAATTTTGGCTAAACTGTATCGCAATCTTCTCATCAGAGTTGTCACCCGATAAGATTTCGGATTGTTTGAGAAGGAAAGCATAGGCCTACTCCTCGCCTTATGTTGTCTGTCATTGCAGAATTTCTTAGTTTCACTGTTCAGAAATTCACTGTTTACTACATGCACTTTTATTGCCAAGAATTAGGTAATTTGAATGCCTATACAGACCTAATTTTTTTTTATGTTGGTGCCTTTGATCTTCATTCGCTAATTTTCTGTTTACTGACATACATTTTACCAAAAATCGAGAAAAAATTGTTAATAAAAGTGGTTATTTAAAAGCGTCTAAAATCGTTAAACTTATTTATTGTACTGTAATTTAACTTACAATTTTGACTAGGTCGTAATCGACGACAAAATAATTGGCACAAATAGTTATCGGTGATGAGGTCATTTTAGCTGTAAATAAGTTCGTTGTATTCGACTTCTGCAAAATAATTTATTATTTTCAAATGTTAGAAAAATTAAAATTATATGTCCAGAAATACCTCCTTAGTAGGCTTATCGTCCTCATTACAAATATCTGCATTTAGTAAAATTGAAATTGAATCTTTTGCCTATTTTACAAAAATAAACATTAAAACAGATTATTCTTTTTTATTTTTAATGCAATAAATATTTACGGAATGGACATTACAATTAGTCGGGAAATAGGCTACACATTATAATTTTTGGTTCTGTTAATCAATGTTTCGTAAAAGCATCAGAATTTGATAGAGGCTTTTTTTCATGTTTACACTGTTTTTTATTATTATTATTTCTGTATTGTAGAAAATAATTACATCCCACGAGAATGGCATCGTAAAAGTTAAGCTGAGAATTCACAAAATGTTTTTAAAAAAAATTTCTTTTTCATTCCGAGCTATTAAAAGAGCACATTTTGTTCCCAATTTAAGTCGAAAGCATAAGTAACAATAAATTGTAAATACTGCAATTGCGATGACATTATATTGTTTTGCTTTTGAAATTAATTGTTTTAAATCTTCTTAATATGATCTTAAATTGTCTAAATGTTTTATGTCAAACTAATTGCTCGATTTAATTCCGAATAGCGTAGTTTGAAAAATATTTATTCATTCGCTTTGCTGACTATTTTCGGGCGTTGTAAATTTATGCTTTTTTATTATTTTTATAAATTTATGACAAAAGAAAAGGTCTACACAACTAATGGAAGTACACTGTACTCTTTTGTTCCTTTAATCAAACATTTATGAAATGGTTTTGCAAGGCTTGAGCTGACGCAATGTTATTATGGGGCTCTGCTGACCCTAAACACCTGAGTAATGTCGGTACAAGTCAGTATAAGTTACATTAATTGAAATTTTTACTTACTTGATTTTGTATTTCTTGTCTAAATTTAGTAAATAACATAAATTCTACTAAAGTTTTTGCGCAGAGTATTATTGATTCAATAATGAAGTATATGATATAATTAGTATCCATTCCACTCTTAATATCATTGTAAAAGGAGTAGGCTGTTGTTACAAAATCGAGCATGTGCATCGATAGTACGACGAGCATAGCTGGCGTGGAAACTTGATTGAAGCGTTCAACTATGCCGGCCATTTTTAAATGGTCCATCATAAAAGTCTTCGAGGACTTTTCTTCCTCAGTCTTAAAGTTCTCATTCAGCTGTCGATAACTTTGGTTGATGGCGAACAAAATGAAAAGTAATAGTGCGCAAAATACATGACTGCATAAACTTAGAATGGTGTAAAACGCAAACTCGAAATTCTCTGCCAAATTTACCGTTATGCTGTCATTTATTTGAATTCCGAAAAAATACGTGTAGTTGTGAGGTATCCAAGACTCGTTATTGATACTTGGAATTAGAATATTTATGAAATACATAAAGGTCAATAATATATAATCTAATAACCCAATTATAGTAAATAATATTATCCCTTTTGTAAGCGATCTCTTACAATTTTTTGTATTTTTTGACAATTGTATGAGAAGATGTAACGAGTCGGTGACCAGTTCATTTATTTGCGAGTGTCGCAATGCCACTACAAACATGGCACTCAGGAGAACGTAATGTTCAGTATTCTTGGCTGTAAACTTAGCAAAGTTGGAATCGGAATTGAAACATACAAGGTATATTTGCAATGCTATGGTTATTATCGGAATTGGAAGTAACAGAATAAAGTAGATCCAGGTGAATATCGACACGCGTTTATTCCTCACGTTTAAATCGATATTCATTCCGATCAATTTAAACATTCTAAAAAATATTTTAAGAGGTTTCCAATGCAGATATTTATTCAATAGTGCAGCATTTGCTTCAATTTCTTTATCCTCTTCATTTTTGTTTTCTTTCATCGCCTCACTTTCCATCATTTTTTACACTTTTGCTTAAATTTTCTTTTTTAACTGGCGGTGGACGATGCGTGAGTTGCCACGCTTACCAGGCTACTAATTCTTGTACGATGTAACTGCTACGCGCATGAATCACAAATGTTAATTAGTAGTGCGTAGAAATACTGTACAGTATGTCTTAACTGAATCGGCTTTATTCATGTATATTTTAGTTTAGTTATTTGTGAAACTTGTCACGAAGTTTAATGTATTCGTATTCCAGACATAGTTAAAAAAAATTTTTTTTTTAATTTAGGTTTGTGAGAGTTAAATAAATGAGTTTGTTTTTAAGTAAATTAATGGCACAGTAGTTCGTGGATGTTATTGAAGTTGTCTTCAGGGTTTACGATTACCCTTAAATACATCTTAATAGAAAGCACTTCAGTTTAACACAAATATAAATTCAAACGGGCTTTTATTTTTAAATTGGAAGTGGAATGCAGAAAGTACATTTGTGTAATTAAGTTCTATTAGCGTGATCTGACAGTCGACTCGATTATTTAGAAAAGTAGGGTAATTATTTTCGTTTCCATTATCTGTAAAATGTTCCGAAAACTCCGAATTAGAATGAAAATCAGGACTAGGCTACATAATCGTAGGAAAAAGTTGCATGTAAAATAAAATAATATAAGTAACTTATTGTATTTGTTTAATCAATTTTTCATTTATTACAATTTGAAATAACAAATGCAATTCGATGTCTAAATACAGTAATTTATTTCCAATCACTAACCATAACCTAGCTAACCACTTGAGGGCTATTCTGGGCTAGAGTGCAGTAGAAATCAATTTTGGAACATGGGATGTATTCTATGCGAGCTGAATTATTATTATATTATTAACAAAATTATTTTCGATATACAATTTCGAAATTATTTTTTTTTCATGCCGCTGTGAGATTAGAAGTTTCATTTGCATAATAATAATTATAATTTATGTTGTTGCACTTTTTTGACGAGTTTTTATCGGCTTTATCGAAGCCCTCGATAAAGGTAATGTACGCAGCTGCAATAGTGAAACCCTGAAAATAATAATGTAAAATATTAGTAAATCAATTTTATTTTTTTGTTACATTTTTAACCACGTTTATTTAATTTTAACTTTTTTCAAATCTTTGGGCTGTTTGTTTGGGCCTGGTAGATTTCGATGTTTCATAGAACTGAAATTGTGAACATAACTAGATTCGCGAAACATTTTTATCTATTAAATTTTGACGGATTCATTGCCTGTGGTTTATTACAATCCTAAATTTTTACGAAACCGCTCTAATAAATAAAAGGTTATTATTTAAAATTTAGGGCCAGGACCGTACGAAGAAAAAATACGGCGCCTCTAGAGTATTAAATGTGTTTTGTTAAAGTGCGCATGTAAATGCGGCAATTTTGGGACCCCCCCCCCCCCCTGTCAGGCCCAATAAAATTCAAAATCGAATAAAATTAAAACGTTTGGTATTTAGCAGGGTAGAATTTCGTTTAAACCGTACCCGTATTCCTGTCAGCCGAATGATTGGATAAGATTTCGGGTTCAATGTTTGAAAATAATAGCATACTACTCGGATTAAGTTTTTTGTCATTGCATAAATTTTCAGTAGGCTTGGGTGCCATTGCTGTTCATTTGCCAATTTTCAGTGTACTGGCAAACATTTTAGTAAAAGTTGAGAAAAATTTATTAATAAATATGGTTATTTAAAAGCGTCTAAAAACGTGTCACCAATAGTTATTATACAGTACGGTACTGTAGTTTAACTTACTATTTTGACTAGGTCGTAATCGACGACAAAATAATTTGCGCAAACAGTTACCGGAGATGAGGTCATTTTAGCTGTAAATAAGCTCGTTGTTTTAGACTTCTGCAAAGTAATTCATTATTTTTAAACGTCATAAAAATTAAAATTACATGTCCAGAAATACCTCTTTAGTAGGCTTATCGTCCTCATTAGAAATATCTGCGTCAAGTAAAATTGAAATTGAATCTTTTGCCTATTTCATAAAAACAAAATAATGTTATTACGGTTTACTTAATAATTTTCTTTCGTTGATGCAATTACGGGGTAACTTTTTTTTGTTTGATACAATTTGTGTTACAAGGGACTGGAAATACACTGACATTTTAACCTTTGACTCTATTTTAGAAAGAGTAATTATTAGCGTTTTAAATAACAGGAGCGATTGATTTTCTGAAAAGCGTATTTTGAAAAATATTTATTTTTTGTCTCACTACTTTATTTTCGGGTTTTGAAAAGGAAATTATAACTACTATGATAAATATGGCTTTAAAGATAACATTATTTAACTCAATTGACATGTACATTAATTGAGAATTTTACTTACGTGGTTTTGTATTTCTTGCCCAAATTTAGTCAAAAACATAAACTCTACTAAAGTTTTTGTACAGATTATCATTCTTTCAATAATCATGTCTAAGACGGGTGTAATATCGTGATTTTTCTTAAATAGAATGTAAATATTGTAGGCTGTTGTTACTAAATCGAGCATGTGCATCGATAGAACGACGAGCATAGCTGGAGTAGAAACTTGATTGAAGCGTTCAACTATGCTGGCCATTTTTAAATGGTCAATCATAAAAGTCTTCGAGGACTTTATTTCTTCAGTTTTAAAGTTCTCATTCAGCTGTCGATAATTTTGGTTGATGGCGAACAAAATGAAAAGTAAAAGCGCGCAAAGTAAATGACTGCATAAACTTTGAATGGTGTAAAACGCAAATTCAATATTATCTACCAGCGCTAGCGACAGGGCGTCATTTATTTTAATCCCGAAAAAATAATCGTTAGGTTCCCAATTTATGCTGTCCTCGAGAGTTGGAATTAGAGTGTTTTTGAAATACATGAAGGTTTCCAATATATAATCTAATAATCCAATTATAGTACACAATATTATCCCTTTTATAAGCGATCTGTTAAAGTTTTTTTTATTTTTTGAGAATTGTATCAGAAGATGCAATGAGTCGGTGAGCAGTTCATTTATTTGCGAGTGTCGTAACGCCACTACAAACATGGCACTCAGGAGAACGTAATGCTCAGTGTTCGTGGTTGACCAAGTAGCGTATTTCGAATTAGGATTGAAACATAAAATGTATATTTGCAATAATATGGTAAACAACGGAATTGGAAGTAACAGAATAAAGTAGATCCAGGTGAATATCGACACGCGTTTATTCTTCACGTTTAAATCGATATTCATTCCGATCAATTTGAACATGACGAAAAATAGTTTAAGAGGTTTCCAATGCAGATGTTTATTCATGAGGGTAGCTCTTGCTTCAATTTCTTCATCCTCCTCATTTTGGTTTACTTTCACCGCGTCACTTTCCATCATTTTTTTTTTTTTTTTACTTTTTGGTTAAATTTTAACTGGTGGTGGACGATGCGCGAGTTGTCACTCTTACCAAGACGCCAATTCTTGTTCGATGTAACTGGTACACGAATGAATCACAAATGTTAATTACCAGTAGCGCTCGTGCATTGGGTAGAAATATGTCCAATTGAATCGGTTTTCATTCATATGTATTTTTGTTTACTTTGTGCGCGAGTTATTTTTGAAATCTGTGATGAAGTTGAAAGTATTCTTTTTCTAGGCACAGTTAAATTTTGTTAATTTAGGTTCGTGAGAGCTATATAAATGGGTTTGTTTTAAAGTAATTTAATTGTTAGCTTATGGTCGTTATTCAAGTTGACGTAGAAAGCACTGTTGTTCAATCTACGTTGGAGCGTGTTCAACTTTTTAAACACAAGTGTAAAGCAAATGAGTTTTTATTTTTAAAATGGAATGCAGAAAATATATTTGTGTAATTAAGCGGCTGTACTATATTAACAAGTTCCATTAGCATGATCTGGCAGTCGACTCGATTATTGAAATTAAAATTTCAATTCATTTTTTTTCATGAATTTGTTCATAAGTTTTTAATTTTGTGAGAATTGTTCTAAACATGTGGCCATTATAGGTACAGTCCACAACTATCTTACCGTGAAGTTTTGCATGAATATTTTGTTCAGCTAGAAACACTATGAATTGTTTTTAGAAAAATTAGTAACTTGTCTTATTCAAAGCCAGGACCAAACACAGCTTTGGGCGTATCCACATTGCTGGCCTTTGGCCTGATTTGGCTCCAATAGTTGAAATGCGTTATCAATCGAGAATGTATTGATAGGCTTAGCAGACGAAGAATCTAGCTGCGTAGGCTTCTTCTCTTTCTTCGTTTAACTTTAAATACTGTTATTACGATTATCGCGGTTGAACAAAAAAAAAAGTAAAATCGCGTCATCATAATTACAGGTCAATTATTGCATTAAATTTATTTTAGCTTTTGGAACTGCAGTACATTTTGTTTTTAAAAAATTATTTCCGCTATACAATTTTCAAATACTGTACTACTGTAACTATGTTTCATGCGACCGTGAGATTCGAAGTTTCGTTTGCATAATAATAATTATAATGATAATGGATGTTGCATTTTTTTGTCGAGTTTTTATCGGCTTTTTCGAAGCCCTCGATGTAGGCAATGTAGGCAGCTGCAATGGTTAAACCCTAAAAATAATTATGTAAAATATTGCTAAATTAATTTTATTTTTTATTACATTTTAACCACTTTCATTAACGCAGCCTTGCTAGATTTGCAGTAAATTTTTATCTATTAAACTTTGACGGGTCCACGCCTATGATTTAGCCTACTTTTATTTTAAATTTGGACGGAGCCACTCGATCTAATAAGTAAAAGTTTACTACGGTATTTAAAATTTAGGCCCAGGGCCGGACGAAGGAAAAATATGGCGCCCGTAGATAAGCAAGGTAGAGAGCGCCATGAGTTTTGCTAAAGTGCGCATGTAAATACGTAAATTTTGGGACCCCCTGTTTAGAACAATAAAATACAACATTTAATTCAAAATGGGATAAAATTATAGTGTGTGGCCTCTTACTACTTTTATTGCCAAAAATTGGGTAATTTAGATGCTCTTTATTTAATAACTTTCTGATTACTAACATAAATATATTTTAACAAAAAGTGAAAATTTTTTACTGTATTAATGAAATTGGTTATTTAAAAACGTCTAAGTACGTGTTATCAATAACTATTATAATGTCGTTTGAACTTACCATTTTTAATAGGTCGTAATTGACGATGAAATAATTAGCGCAAATATTTACCGGAGATGAGATCATTTTAGCTGTAAATAAACTCGTTGTATTAGACTTCTGCAAAATAATTCATTAATTATTTTAAATGTTATAAAAATTTAAATTTGTGTCGTGAATTACCTCTGTGGTAGACTTTTCATTCTCGTTAGAAACATCTGTGTCAAGTAAAATTGAAATTGAGTCCTGAGCCTATTTTATAAAAATAAACATTAAAACGAATTATTTGAAATTATGTTTGCGGGATGGACTTATTTTATTTTATAAATATGTGCTTTACAAAATAGTAGGGTAAGGCGGGGCAAGATGGGAACGTTAAGGTTCTTCGATTTTTCCTGGCCGCTAGAATAGAGTTAAAGAGCTCAAATTTTTTTTTAAATGTTCTCTAAGGTGTTATCTATAACTATTAAAAGTTTCAATTTTTTATTTAATCGTTGAAAAGGTGAAAAAACGGTTCCCGCCAAAAAGTGAATTCCGCCCCAACTTGCCCCACTACCTGGTTAAGATGGTATGTGGGGGTGGGTAAGATGGTGAGAATTTTAAAACAATATAACAAACAACTTAAACAATAACTTTTACAAATATAAATTAAGGCACAAATTGTTATTGAAATATTGAAAAATTTAAATATATTTAAATGCAATAGTCGCATTTATAGGCCCTGAGACTGGCATTTCAGATTGGTCTCTCTCGACCACTCAAAATGCTCGTATTTTCGTGGCATGTTAGTACCAAAATAGCTTAAATACTTAGAATTGAAAAAATTTATTGAAAACAATCAGAAAATGATGTTAACCTGAATTTAAAAAAAAATTTTAATTTAAAAAAAAATTTCTATTGAAACACTATTGACCATCTTACCCCGTTGAAAATTTCCCATCTTGCCCCAGCTAACTATTTTTTAAAAATTATTTTTTATCACTAATTAAATATATTGCAAATTAAAAACCATCTCTTATGAATTTGTAGCTATGAAGTTGTAGAATAAGAATATTTTGGTGAGAAAGCTTAAAAACTTATCTTAGAATTTTTAATTCCTTACTTTGTGAGCCACCAAAATTAGATCGCCATTTTTTTTGTCCAAAAATTTTTTTCGCAACTTATTTCAACAGGCAAGCATTCGATTTTTTCCCGGTAACTTTTATTCCCATCTACTAGAGGGTCAATATGTATCTAATGCTGCAAAGACAGTACCTCCATCTATCGTACATTTCGAGAAATAGAGTTTTTCCCATCTTACCTGGCTCCCCATCTTACCCCCCCCCCCCCCCTTCCCCTACATTTTAGTTTTTGGTTACGTTTCTAAATGTTTCGTAAACGCATCAGAACTTGACAAAGACTATTTTCGTGTTTACTCTGTTTTCGGTTTTTTCTGTTTTTATTGTTGAAATCGATCAACAAGTTTTAAAGTTACACTAGTTTTATGAAAACTTCTTCCTCAATTGGGTTGCGAATCACGTGAAAAGCATTGAAAATGTTAAAATTAGGATTCACAGATGTTTTTTATTATTATTTGCGCTAATAAAAGAATAGTTTTTGTCTCCAACTTAAGTTGAAAGAACAAATCAATGTTGGGAATACATATATTTTGTTTTTAAAAATTAAAAGTCATTTATCTTATGATCTTCGATGTTTTGTGACAAATTTTGTGGGCAAAACGGAAAGGGCCCAATTTTTACAAATGATGCCATTTTGAAAAGAGGAATTAGCGATTTAAATAATACTTTTTCACATACTTTTTTAATATTTGCTTATTGTAACTTTATAACAAAAGAATGGATTTGTTTTGGATGGATTGAGTTGATATGTTACTAAAATGAAAATGTATTATAATCATATCAGCTGAAAATTAAGAAAGAAATTTACGCAATTTTCATAGAACAGTACATGTAATATGAAATAATTCTAAAAATATAACTGATTTCTATTAATTGTAAAAGTTTTAAGTTACACGCACTATGAAAAAGATCGTTTTAAAGAAATTGGTATTGCGAGAATGTTACTTACGTGGTTTTGTATTTCTTGCCCAAATTTGGTCAAAAATATAACCTCTACTAAAGTTTTTGTACAGATTATTATTCTTATACTAATGATGTCTAAGTTTTCTATAATATTAGAAAGAGCTGTTTCCTTAAATGTAAGGTAGGCCGTTGTTACTAAATCGAGCATGTGCATTGATAGAACGACGAACATAGCTGGCGTAGAAACCTGATTGAAGCGTTCAACTATTTTGGCCATTTTCAAATGGTCCATCATAAAAGTCTTCGAAGACTTTTCTTCCTCAGTCTTAAAGTTTTCATTTAGCTGTAGATAACTTTGGTTGATAACGAACAAAATGAAAAGCAAAAGTGCACACAATACATGACTGCATAATATTTCGTAGGTGTTAAACGCAAGTTCCAAATTAATTACCAGAGCTATCGCTTCGCTGTCGTACATTTTTATCCCGAAAAAATGATCGCTAGAATCATAATGCTCGCCTTGGAGGGCTGGAATTAGATAATAATTGACGTATGTATAGGTCTCTACTATATAATCTAATATTCCAATTATTGTACATAATATGATTACTTTTGTCATCGATCTGCTTACAAATTTTTCATTTTTTGAGAATTTTATCAGAAGACGTAAGGAGTCGGAGACCAGTTCATTTATTTGTGAGTGTCGTAACGCCACCACAAACATGGCACTCAGGAGAACATAATGCTCAGTGTTCTTGGCTTGCCACCTAGTATAGTTCGAATCAGGATTGAAACATACAGTGTATATTTGTATTAGTATGGTAAACATCGGAAAAGGGAGTAACAGAATAAAGTAGGTCCAGGTGAAAATTGACACGCGTTTATTCTTCGTGTTTAAATCGAGATTCAATCCGATCAATTTAAACATGACGAAAAATATTTTAAGAGGTTTCCAATGCAGATGTTTATTCATCAGTGTAGCATTTGTTTCAATTTCTTCATCTTCCTCTTGTTTATTTCCTCTCACCGCGTCACTTTTATTCATTTTTTTTTTAAATTTTATTTCGCGGTGGACGATGTGTGAATCGTCGCTCAATAATTCTCATCCGATGTAAGTGCTTCAAGAAAAATTTACTGGTGTTATATAGTAGCGCTCGTAGGCGGGGTTAGCAAATAGCAATGTTTATTTTTGGTGACTTTGTAAGCGCGCTATTTTTAAAAATTGTCAAGTTGCATAAATTATGCGTATTCCAATTAAGATTAATAGAGAGAGAGATTAGTGAATACTGTATCAGTTAAACCTCTGCACGGACGATATTACGTAGAGAATATCTGGCGTGAAAACTTGTTGAACTATTTTGGACATTTTAATTTGGCCAGAAATAAAAATCTTTAGCCAGCCTGTGAAATTGTTATTTCTAAAATTCTCATTCAGCCGTCGATAACTTTGGTTGATGATGAACATCAGGAAAAGTAAAAATGCTTAAAATAAATGGTTGCATAATATTTTAATTGGTGTAAAACCGCGGCCCAGACAATGCGCTGTAACTATCGAGGTCAAATTTTTTATTTTAATCTTGAAAAAACAATTGGTTAAGTTTTCAAATTATTTTTATTTGCTTTTATTGAGTAGTGGAATTACAAAAAATTGTGTTTTTTCCTTTAAAAAGGTTCGATCTATCCAGGCTTATAGTCACCAAAAAAAATGGATGTATATACCTAGTATTGCTTGGTGCATCAATTGCCCGCATAGTGACAAGAAAAATGATTACTCAGGCGTCCATTTTACAGTTAGCCAAATAATATTCATTTTTAAAATTTTTGAATTTTTTTTTTTTTAATACCGATGTTTAATTTTTAAAATGTTTAGTTTTTAAGAATAATTTATTTTTGTCCCATTTTAAAGATGTTAAATATGCTTTATTCATGTTTATTTTTGCTTCGTTATTTTTGAAACCTGTCACTCTTTTTGAACAAAGTCAATTTTTTAAAAAAAAAAAAAAAAAATGTAGGTTAATGAAAGTTAAACGAGTTTTTTTTTTTTAAAAAAAATAAATTAATTAATTAATGGTAGTTTATGGCCGCCTTTGAAGTTATCTTCAGGGTTTACAATTATTCTTAAGTACATCTTAATAGAAAGCAGATTAGTTCAGCACAGATATAAGAGCAGCTGAGCTTTTATTTTTAAAATTTAAGTGGAATGCAGAAAATATATTAAATTGTGTAATTTTGTGCATTCTATTTTCGTCTGAATCGTCTCCATAATCTGCAAAATGCTTCGAGAAAACTCCGAATTAGAATGAAAACATGCACTTCAAAAGGATAAACGATGCATGTAAAATAAAACAGTATAAGTATTCTACACTGTACTCTATTACCTGTATTTGTTTAATCGAGTTTTCATTTATTACTATTTGAGTTACTGTAACAAATTTAGTTTATTTATTGTTCGATGCCTAAATAACTTATTTGACAGTCACTTACCACCTACAACAACCTCACTAACCAGTATAGGGCTGTTCTAGACTAATTCAATACTGTATTGGAAAACAGGATGTACGTTCTACGGTATATTATATTTTATTCTTTATTAAAAGAGAATGTCTCTTCTACGGGCTTAGCAAACGAAGAGTGAAGCTGCGTATGCATCTTCCCTTTTTTCGTTTAAATAATAAATAACGTCGATTTTGCCTATTCAAGACCAGCATTTCAATACTGAATTACTGTATGTACTACGAGTATAATCGGCGGCGGAACCTATGTGCTCCTGGTGCACGAGCACGCCCAATCCTCAGATCAGCCGTGCTCAGCACGCCCAATAAT
>JAQGAZ010001050.1:0-37647 GCA_034692225.1 Polydesmus complanatus
CAGTGTTAACAACATCTAACATTGTTAATGTAACACAAAATGATATAATTGCTACTACAGCAAATTCACCAACTCAACCATCAGTGTTGACTACATCTAACATTGCTAATGTAACACAAAATGATATAAATGCTACTTCAGCAAGTGCACCAAGTTTTACAGCAACTCAACCATCAGTGTTAACAACATCTAACATTGTTAATGTAACACAAAATGATATAATTCCTACTACAGCAAATTCACCAACTCAACCATCTGAGCTAACAACATCTAACATTGTTAATGGAACACAAAATAATATAATTGCTACTACTGCAAATTCACCAACTCAACCATCAGTGCTAACAACAATTAACATTGTTAATGTAACTCAAAATGATATAACTGCTACTTCAGCAAGTTCACCAAGTTTTACATCAACTCAACCATCAGTGCTAACAGCAGATAACATTGTTAATGTAACACAAAGTGTGTAATGAAATGTTTGTAGATTGAATTGAGTTATTTTTTCCACATTTTTGCTTTGATTATTTTTTTTCGTTTGCTTTGCTGTATTAATTTAATTCATTTTTTTTTTGGTTTAAAATTAGGTTGGTTTTGCACTCGTGAAATGACTATTGCCTGAGTTACAGAGACAATAGTCATTCTATAATTTTGTATGACATTTTGGTTATGTACATTGATCAATAAAAACAAGCAAAAGCATTTAAGAATGGCAAAAATAAATGTCCTGGTATCAATTATACCATTATAGTATCAACTTAAAGGCATTACTAAAATAATGTAGGCCTATGCATAATATTTGCTGTGTCTTGCATCACCAAAATGTTATTAATCTGTTTACTATTACAGTAGAACTATTGTTAACTATAGCCTAGCTACTTGCCAGGCCCTGCATTGATAAATTGCGGTGATCTTAAGGGAATGGGTGTTGTTTCCCGTGGCGTAATTGACAAACATGGTGTAGGCCTGCTATTTTTCAAAGCGTCTGCCTAGTGATTGCATGCCCATTAAAAAAGTCGAGGAATTTATGGAAAATTATTTTGGTGCATTAAAAACTATGAATGTTCACATGGTTTTTTATATTTGAATAACCTATTTTCACTACGGGTATTAATTCAAAATAATAATAGCCTACTGTACTAGGGATTATTGTTTTTGACTGTTTGTTAATTTACAGTTGGAGAATCATAAACATCGAATGTGTGTCACGGAAAACCATTTAGAAAAAAATTAATAATTTTAAACAAGATTAATTAAATCATGAAAAAATGAATATTTTATTGTAACGTAGTACCTGTAATACTATAATAATGGTCGGCTTAGTGTTAAATTAAAAGCTAACATAATAACGTAACGAAACGTAAATGAAAGTAAAAACAAATTTATTGTTGGTTTAATTATAACATAACCCGTTAATAAGCAACAACAAAAAAAAGTTTAATGATTTTGATTTTATTATCCTGATCGAATTGTTGTTGTTGCTGCAGTGGTGCGTGTGGTGGTGGCAATACTAGAGGGGCTGGTTGTAGTTCCGGTTGATGGGTTTGTTGAGGTAGAGGGATTGGTTGGAACTGTTGGATTAGTTGAAACGGATGGATTTGTTGATGTTGATAGTGATGATGGGTTAATCGAAGTAGCTGATGATGTGGTTGGCCCTGGCGAAACCGGGGGACTAGCGCAGCATTTATCTACAATAGGAAACCCAGAGCTTTGGGTTCTAGTGCAGCACATTTGATTTAAATTCCTACAATCCCCATCACTTCTGCAACGAAAGCTGCTGAACGTACACGTTACCTCAAAGTTACAAGTTGATTGACGTTTAATAACTAAAAAAATAATATACCGGTACTGGTTAAATTTAAAATAAAAAAATAGTGCCATAATGTTACCGGACGGGCGCTTGTAGAATAGGCCCTAATGTCGATCTGTACGTTAATTATTGTATTAAATTTATTTTAACTTTAGTTATGTGCGCCAATGTGATACCCAGTGCAATTTAACAGTTAAGCTTATACTGTCAGACAAATGTGAGGAAGCTCAAAAAGGTTATCATTTTTTATGATTACTGTAATTTAAAAATTTTATTAAATCTCGTTCTCGTGTTTTAACTTCACTTCTTATGACATAAGCATTTGAATTTTTATAAACAGTTAAAAAAAGAAATTAATAATTATTATCCTTGAAGCTGTAAAAGGCTTATGCTTAACTTCATTTTTTGTCTCGTCATTAGAATACAGGTAATTGCATTCACGTCAAGTTAATAATGTTATGAAAAAAATTGTGTTTGTAGGCCTATTAATTTTTACCGGTATCAATTATTCTTACTTACGATATCATTAGGCCTACAGCTTTAGGAATAGTTAATTTACTTTATAACTGTTTATAATAAATATAAAATGTTTATAAGAATTTGAATGACCAAAGCTTATAACCGCAAATTTGATCTCTATATTAGATTAAAAGCCAAATTCAAAGTAAAATTTTAAATTTAATTAAAGCAATAATATGATCTGTATCGTTCAAACTAAAATATTATTATAAATAAACTAGGTATCCTATCGCCGCTATCGTTATCCTACTGGTATATTATAATGAACGAACTAATTACCGGTAAAGATGTTTTAATTTGTTTTATGAACAAACTACAGTTAGGCTATATATAACGATACCTACGTTTATACGTTAATAATTTATTTTTGAAACTTACTTCTTCCTGTGAGGATAGGCGATAAAAACATTAGTAGAAAAACAACTATTTTAATAAATACCATATTTTTATACTGCATGTCCAAAGATATTTTTAATTGTAAAAGAATTATTTAGCATTAATATTGACTGTTGTTCAACTTACTATTAACTAAAACTTCAAATGACATGCTCTTCACTTGTTTGTTAATATTTAAAGTGGAACAAAACAAATAAAGCTGCAACTTAATTTATCAATATTAATTGTACATGTTTAATTTTCCTTTGAAGCATTGCATGTAAGATATTGGGTTGCATCTGTCGGCTTCTGCCCGTTTTTGTTACATATTACAAATGGCTTCAATAGATTCAAAGAATCGACATATTTATTATTTTGTTTATTGGGCTCGCAATATTTTTTTTCCAGAAACACCGTTTAAACGTTTTATTTTTAGTGCATGGAATATCTGACTAATAACTTTTGCTTGCAGTAACCGTCTATCTAGGCTATCCATAATAGTTATCCAGATGTTAACATGATTATTGGGAAATGACTCAAATGTAGGCATTATTATTTTAGAACAACAAATAATTTATATTAATGACACACATTTGGCACCGAACAGTTTAGTTAAAGATATGGTGAATTAGCAGCTACATATTGGTATCAATAATATAAAAAAAATTGCTAGTCGCTTTTCTTTTCTTTTTTTTTTTTTTAATAGGCGTCGACCCGGGGGACAAAATAATTCATACACAATTTAGCGCAATATAAATAATTTATAATTAACATAACAGGTATAGGCTTACTTTAATAATAATAAAAAATCAAGATTTATTGCCAAAATAATGTTTCTCATAATAATGCAATTGTACGCTCATAGCTGCTACCTGTAGGGCCTATCAGAATAATATTATTGATGTACCTATACTGTGTTGTAACGTTTAATAAAATCGATACTGGTAACCAAATATTGTGTAAGCAATTTGTTTAATTATTTTTTACTTTACGATCAAACCAGATTCATAATATCAATTAAGCGCGAGTATATCATTGCTATCATACCATACTGATGGATTGGCGAGTTCATAAAAGGTCGTTGATGATGTTCATTTAAGCTTGGAGTTGAAATTTTAAATTTTCTTTTTTAGGCTTTAGTTTCATGTTTCTCCCTGAACCGCAGCGTGGCCACGCTGTAATTACAGCACTCTACTGCTATTAAAGATGCTTTGCGGAAACGGATTCATAACAATGTCGACTCATACCGGTAATATGAACAATAAAATTATAAACTGTAGAGGAACTACTTGTTAATCTGTAAAGATACATTTTAATACTAATTTAGGTTTAACTGTTAAACACATTTTTCATATACTGAAGCAAGTAAATTCAAGCAACTGTCATTTAAATTTTATGGTTTTTTCCAATTTTGTTTTCACCAGAGTTAGTTATTTAACTTTCAGTTTTTATACCATTGTTATTTACGTGCCATGAAAACCTAGTCAAAATGAATCAATTAATTTAAATAAATGAACTGGTGTTTCCTACGAAGCAACAGACAGATTAATTTAATTAACTTCTCATTGTGTACTTAGTTAAATTTTATTTACAAAATTAATTGATGATAAATACAGTAATACAATAACAGAACATTTTGTGAACAAGCTGGTAATTTTAAGTAAAAAAGGTTAATTTTAGAAATCCACCATCTAAATAATATAGTTAGTACAAGTCTTAGTAACTTAAATTATTTATTTAATATTTTCTTCATTTGTTTATTCTGTCGTTCTATTCCCAGATCTGCCTTTTCGGAACCTCTCATAACTTTGTCAATTAGCTCATTCTGCTCATCTATTTCATTACCGAGTCCCATTGCCAATCCTTTTAGACGTGATAAACCAGATGTTAAATCCACTTCAGGTATCCAATAACAAATCAAATTATTAGATAATTTTTTTTAAATTAAACATTATGCTTTATTACCTAAATTTTGATCCAACTGTTCTTCAACTTTGGAAGTAGTCGAACGTTCAGAAGATGAAGAATAGGCGTTACGATTATCATAACCATCGTCATCATCATCTTCATAAATTCCTCTAATTTTCAAACCTAGTCAAATAAATAATTAATAAATTTTTTATAACTGAAAAATAAGAGGTAAAGCATTTACCTGGATGAACAGCTGGTTTATAATGAGACTGCGATTTGGAACTTTCAAGAACACCTCCTAAAGATGAGTTTGATGGTGGTTTGGTGCTTGGTTTCTCTTCTGTAGGATTACTTTTTCCTGCATTAGGAGGGGGCGTTTCCGCTGATGACTTTGAAAAAATGTTTTTGAAGCCAGCAAACACGCTCTGAGAGGAATTAAAATATTATCTTTTAAAATACTAATGTTTACATCAGAAATTTCAAACTCACCTGTATCGATGTTAAATGCTTTTGGCTGACTCTCAGAGTTGAATTAATATCAGTTACCCGTTTCTCGCAATTCTCCAACTGCTCTCTTTGCTTCAAAAGATCCTACACCAATACTTATCATGAATAACATTGAATTTAAAAGAACCGAAAACAAAATTAATAGATCGAACCTCGGCAGTTGCAACGCCAATTTGTTCAGATTCATGGACCAATCCTAAACTTCGTTTGGAAGAATCTAAAGTCCGTCTTTGAATATTCTCTAATTCATCCATAAGTTGTTGTTGTCGATTTTCCGAAGCTCGATTCTTGACCTCGTCATTACTACCAAATAAATACCCCCCACTACCTTGTTTTGGATGATTCAGAAACGTGTAATCATCAATCTCGTCATTATCACCTGTCTCTTCGAAAAATCCTTGATTACTTTGGGCCTTATATTTATTCATAATCAATTCTTCAATCAGAAATATCAACAAGAGATTAAATTATTCTCGCCAACTACGTTGACTGCTGAGGTGATCACGTCTCGTGACTCGTCACAGGCAACGTCATAATCAGATGTGACTAAATACCGCACAAAAATATTTTTAGTTAAATATTAAAAACAAAATAAAATGTTATTTTAAATTTAATTAATTTTTAATTTTATGAATTTTTTAATATAAAAATTATAAAATTTAACGGCAAAAATTACAAAAGGAAAAAGCTAAAATTTAAAAATTTCAGCATCTGGCCAAAGATCTTTGATCTGACCGTCTGGCGTCTGCTATATTGAAATTCCGAAAGAAGTTGTGGTGGTATTTTGAATTTCTTGTAGTTTTTATTAATTTTGCTACTTGAGGAATTATAATTGTTAAGAAATATATTACGTTCAAAGAATTATATTAAGTACACAGCCTGCAACAGATTGCTAGGTAAGTTAATAGACTTAATTATTAATTTATATGTTGATATGTAAATGATGTTGAGTAATGGCATCGAATGGGTTGTGCACATGCTTAATCTACAGTGTAAGGAGGCTACTAAGAAATTTGAAATCATTTTGAAGCGTTGTATGAAGATTGCAACTTAGTCCGGGGATTTCATTTTAAAGCTGGAACTGAAAATATGATATAAAAATATCTGTGGTATTTTCATTAGCAGATTGGTTATTCAGTGAAATGATCGATACAATGAAAGTCAGACGCGTCATGAACATTTTTGTTAATTTGCTGTGATCCTCTGAAAGTTCGCTGTATCGTCATTCCACTGAGTATTATACAGTATTTGTATGGGAGCATGACCACCATTTTTAATTAAAAATTAAACGTAACTTACGTCTATACAAAGGGCAATCATCGGATCTTCCCATGAATAGCTAATGTAAATTTGTGCATAGCCGTAGTTGTCGACGATAACGCTTGTTCCAGTACATGTTCCACTGTCAACGTTTCCTGAAATTAAGTCGCAATAAGTTCCAGCTGGTAATCCGGTGTATAGTCGCTCATTCATGTCGATATTAATTTCATTATTAATGGCGAGGAAGCCTTTATTTCCTCTGGAAAAGGCGATGGTGAAATCAGAACCTGACCACCAATTATCTACTCCCGTTCCATCGACGCTGTTGCGGAATCTGACCATATTATAAATTTGTCGCCAACGATGCTCGCAAACCCAATTGTAATAATCGCAAGAGAGATCCGGATTAGTAATGACAGGTAAAATATTGTAATTTGAATCGTGAGGTGGTCCCTGATCAGCTCCATTGAGCGTGTCTCTTGGCCAGTAGAAACTACTCATGACCCTAGTTTGACCGTACGGATGGGCTAACATGAAGGCATTTGCCATTTTGTATATTCTGGCGTCGAAAAATGTGAGCACGTCGTTTCCAGCCGCTCCACCTCCACGTTGAGTATCGTGATTGTCGATGAATGCCAAAGCGTCGTCGCTGCTCATCATACCCCATCCCTCTCCCCAATTGCTTAGATATTTCATGGGGTTTTCCCCACGAAACACGTAAGCCAAATTGTAGCCATACTTAAATTCGGTTACATCTCCTAAATGGATGTAGTCATAGTAGTGAACCGCTTCACCCGACGAATTATTATAATCAATTACTTCTTGATAAATGTAAGGCTTACTTCCGGCTGGAAAATATTTTGTTGGTAAATCATGTAATTGATTAAAAATATTATTAAGATCGTTTGGCCACATGTGTTTAGCGGCATCCATTCGAAAGCCAGAAACGCCGTAATCTACTAATTTGTTCATGTAAGCCACGAGTTTAGCTTGGGTGTCTGGATTTCCTTGATTTAAATCGATGAGGCCGCTAAGTTCGCAGTTTCGAACTTGATTGCCGTCGCTGTAATCGTCAATTTGACAGTCAATAGTAGGGCAATCCCCTGGGCATGTGTGGAAATTTGATGAATCGTACGGAACGCCTGGATATGATTTAATGTTTGCATTCCATGAATTATTGGCCGTTCCAGTTCCACTTCCAAAATCGCCAGTCATGTGATTTATTACAGCATCGACGTAAACTCTACATTTAATTTTGTTGGACAATTTTTAAATAGTATAAGATACTTTTAAAATTTTAATTAGATTCAGAACATTGCTATATATTTTTTTAAATAATACTAGCTGTAAGTGAAAGGATTTATTTATTTACCTGACATTGGCGGCATTGCATCGATGAACCATATCTTGGAATTCAGCTTCTGTTCCGTCTCTTGTGTTTAAGTCGTAACTCACTGGCTGATAGATTTCCCACCAAGGGCGCGAAGGGTTATTGCTGCTTATTACTGCATTTTCACCAGGTGGGGATGTCTGATGAACAGTTCGGGGTTTAGAATGTAATAATTATTGCAACTAACGCTCTTGTAAACATCATATTTTTTAAGACCACAATTAATTTTTATGGATTTAAGGAATTATTGTTAAGAAAATTTTGAATTTAAAAATATAAATTTGTCATTATTTTTAAAGGTTTTAAATTTAGTTGGCTAAACTAGAAATTTGATATTTTACATGCAACGGAAAAACTTGTAACTTCCTATCACTCTTAGGACATTACAGTACATGTATATAGCCGCTAAAAACGAACTTTCCGAACTCTTTGCCAGTTTTTTAAGAGAGTAATCAGCTCTTTAGCTAGTGTAATATTTGAATTTTGGGAGTTAGGAGGTTAGTTTAGCCAACGATTTACTTTTTATGATATTTGCTCACTTGAATGGCTCCGTAACCGTAAGGTCCTAAAAATGATTCGCACTCGTTGGCTAGATCGACCCATCGCCATTGAAACATTTCAACGATTGTTTGTCTTCCAGGCACCATATTTGTGTCTTTATTAGCAGCTCCAGCTTTTACTGGATTGTACGTTGTTAATAAACATAGCAATGCGCCAGTTAGGATCCGTTTTGAGTTGTTCATCCTTGAATTTTCTTTTTTTTTTAATAATTGACTTGCAATTCCAAATTAGCCTACTTTTACCCAAAAATTATTGAAATTTTATTTATTATTTTTTTTTGATTTTTTCAATATTTGGTTTCCTTTTTTTTTTCCTTCTTTTTTTTTACAATTCCCCAAGTTTATCAAGGTGTCATTTCATACTCGAATAACAAAGGATTTCATGATAATCAGGATTTGAGATTAAAGTTTGATTTGTGAAGCATACTTTAGATTATAGGACTGAAGTGCTTCTTGAATTACCGATATTTTTAACCATTATTATAATATATGACGATTTGTTGTCGTGTTTTTGAAGAAATGGAACAAAATTATAAAAAAGTTAAATTAAGTTTGAAGACATTTTTTGTTGCAAGTTAAATTCGAGATAAATTATTATTTATACATTTATTTATTATTTTAATTGCTGATTTCATTTAACGCCGAAATTGAAACTAATATGAATGTGGATTGAAATTGGTTCACCAACATTTTTATTTAAATTGCATATTATGTTCAAATTATTGCATTCAAATGTGGTTTCTATTAATCTATTTTATCCAATGGTTTGAAGGCCTTTCGCTTTTAGGCTTTAGAATTATCTATTTTTGTAGTCAAATATTTTTAGTTGTGATTAGAAAATTGAATGTATTGATTATTATTAGTGATCTTGGTGATTTACTAAACTTGGGTACATTTTGAGATGTTTTTATAGTGTAAAATTAATACATTTACGTTTAAAATGAAGTTGGCATGCTGCACAACATTGTTTCGAGGGTTTGCAGTTGACTACATCACTGTTAGAGTTGCAATAGAGGATTTAATGTTGCAAAACACAATTTTTTAAAAAAATAAATGGTTAGTTTTTGTGGATAAATATGCCATGTTTTGCCGTCATTTTTGAAGCTTTTAAAATTGAGAGGCCCTTTTGCAGTGATTCTCCCCAGTATTTATCATGGCTCAACCGAAACAATTTGATTAAAAGAATCAAAATTTTGTTGATTTTCAGAAAAACTTAATTACTAACCTCCCTTGTATTGCTGATGTTTTAATTTTGGGATATTATTGGTATTTTTAATTTATACATTAAGTTAGATACTGATATGTTTTAGCTGGCATATTGGATAATTTAAGATGATGTACTATTGTATTTTTCATTACCGGTGTATGTTGCATAGTTCGAATGATGTTTTTGTGTACCGGTACCTACTAATTTTAGGAAATAATTTTTATAGGTAATACCATTTCCTTATGATGGCAAATAATGACACATTATTTTTGGCAACTTTATTAAGCAGTTTTTTATTAGCTTTTATGCCATTCATCGTATCTTTTGTAAGAGTATGATTTATAGACGCTTTCTAATGCTAAATTATTAATAATTGGTAATATTTTTACAGTTATTATACATGATGCATCGCGATTCTGATTCTCAAAACTTATTAAGACTACAATTACTTGAATTAAAATCAGAAATGGCAAAGATTAATATGGTTTCCGAATTTGCCAAATATGCCAAACTTCAAAGAAATGTGAATAAATTGAAGCAGGAATTGGAAAAGGAGTGTAGGCCACTTAATTTTCATTTTACGGGTTATTTGAATGAAATGTGTTCTGATTTTTGGTATTAATGTAATTAGGCGAACAGCAATCTTCAACTCGTTTGAAAGCTCGGTTACTCATCAGCTTCACTCTCTATTGCCTATGTGTAAGAAATTAATCATTATTTGGTGATTGGAATCGAAATTTTAGCTGTTTGGTGTTGTTTTTTTTTTTTTAGTTTGTTTTAACGAGTTATATGTTATGGAATTATGGGTCAGATATTGTTTTGGAAGTCCCATCGTCTAGTCTTTTCCCCGTAAATTATTTAGTGCTCAAAGTAACCCCTGACAATGTTGGCAAGTTAAAACTGTCTTACTTCAAATGATTTTTATTTTATTCATTTTTTGTTGTTATAGAAGGAGTTGGCTTGACCAGTTGGTTATTAATAAGTGGATCAGTGGCTAAATTAATCAGCAATAATTTACAAGGATGGCTTCAAAAGCATCACAAAATATAAAATTAAATTCTGTAGTTGTTTACTCAATTAAATTATTATTAGCTTTAATTTGCTGGTTTCGTATTATTTTCTTTTAGTATACTGTAATAATCGAGGAATAAGTTTGGTTTTAAATAGTTGATTTATTATTTTTTTTTTTTACATTATTTATGTATTAATAATGTGCCTGTTCATGCATAATTAATAAAATAAAACTTTTATTGCTTTATATAGAATGTGCGAAATATTGAATGAAGACTTTGACGAAAAGTTTTCAGAAATTAAATCTTCTATTCAAAGAGCTGCTTTTATTGGTAAGTTGTAGTGAATATTTATAATTACGATATATTAAGTAAAATTTAGTTTATTTTTTTGCTTTTTACATTTCACCAATTTAGTTAACCGTAACATTATTGTTTGTTTATTATTTTAGCCATTGATACAGAGTTTACTGGTCTTAATAGTAACTGTGAAGATCATGTCAAGTAAGCAGGCTACTAACTTATAAAATTATAGAAGTAATTAATTGATTTGTCTAAATGGTTAAGTTTATTTGATTCTGCTAAAGAACGCTATTTAAAACTTCGAGCTCAAGCGAATTCAATAATAATATGCCAAATAGGTAAATATTAGTACTATTATGATCTCCTGAACATTCTAATTTTAAGGATTTATTTACGGGATTTTATTTAAATCTGTTATTGTTCACTAGGTATTTCTGCATTTATTAAAACAGATAATAATAACAACAGGTAATTTTGAATGAAATGAAGTTGTTTTTTTAAAAAAAAAACCGAATATCTTATGTGCATATGTTTCAGTTACGAAGCTTCCACCTATAATTTTTATATTTGTCCACGATCTCAAGGCTTATTTGATTCACATTTCTTGTTGCAAGTATGTCTGATGAATACTAATCATATTTAAACTTGAATAATAAAATGTATATTATTGCAGTCTTCCGCAATAGAATTTTTGTGTAATTACCGATTCGATTTTAACAAGGTAAGAGATTTTATTTCTTTTGTTTCCAAATGTAGTATTTACATTATTTTTAATAGTTTGCCTACAATGGCTTGTCTTATTTAAATTCGGTTGAAGAAGCTAAATTGCGAAGGAAACTGCAAACTAATTCACTATTTAGCAGCATTAAAAGGTACAGATTATTTGTTTTGCATTCATATTTAATATTTTATTTATGTTAAAATATTTTTAGGGATGTCGACGATGAAGTAGTGAAATTATGTTGTTCTAAAGTGGCTAATTGGTTGGCGCAAAATCCAGATTTAGGTGCAGAATTTGAATTGACAATCAGTCTGTGCGTTGCCGACTATATAGTTCATAAAGAAATACGAGCACAGTTTCCGGACGTTTGGACATTTTATTCTCGCAATAAACTGGTACAAAAACTTTATGATAATTTGTTTAATGAATATGGATATAGAATTTTTTTAGTTAACTGTTAGAAGAGTATCTGAAGATGAAAGAGTAAACCTTGAATTAAACTATGGCAGGGAACTAGACGAAAAGTATAAGTTTGATTTTCTCGTAATTTTAAATGCAATACTAATTATTTGTTTATTCACAATTTTAAAGGATGGTTGTACAACTTTTGGGTTTTACCCGAGTTTTTAACTGCTTACAGAATTTTAAAAAAGTGGGCTTATCAAATTACTTTTAAATCCAAAAAGTGTGCAGACTCTAGTGATTCATTTTTTAATTACTTAGCCTTTGGTTGGTCACAACTTATTGACAGATTTAGTTCTTATGTACAATCAATTTTTCAAACCTTTACCAAGTAACGCACTTTTATTAAGGAGTTATTCAAATTTTATCTATTATTTTTTTGCAGAAAATTATGAAGAGTTTAAATTGGATATTATTACAATGTTTCCAAAAATTTACGATACTAAACATTTGGCTTATAATTTGAGCAAAGTATGCGTTACGTTAATAACATTATTAAAACATCATTTTAATAATACTTTTATTATTAAATGTATTTTAGATTCCTTTAGCTTCAAATGCGCTTCAGTCATCTGTTTTATCAAAACTTTATGAAAGCTTAGATAGGTATGTATAAGAGTATTACACTATACTGTAATCGAAATAATTTTGTATTTATCGGTATTTTTGTTGATTTTATTTTTTAGTCACATTGGGCGTTCTTTAGTAATTTATTCTCCGAACATTTCACATGCTGAAGGATTTTTACGATACAGTTTAGTATTGATATATTTATTTAGTAATGACGATTTAAATTAGATTATTATTACAATAATTATAGCGTGCGACCAAATGCACCATGAAGCCGGTTTTGATGCATATATTTGTGGTTATGGTTAGTAACTTTGAATAAATTGGATGTAACCCATTTTTAATAATTTTAAAATAGTGTTCTTACGTCTGGCTCATTTGCAGTCTGAACATAATAAAAGGTTTCAATTTTTAATTTAAAATAATTAAAATCTTTGAATTTAATAGCATAATAAACATTTATTGCTCTTTTGTTTTATTATTTAGTGTCGACCAACAGCAACCTCAATCATTTAACAAATTAATACAAAAATTGGAACCTTATTGTTGCAACGTTAATCTAATTCGGGCTAATGTAAGCCATGTGGTATGTTCATTTGGATTCTATTTAAATGTTTTAAAATCTGATGTATTAATTTTGATTAAGAATTTACGCGGCTCTGATCCTTTGACTAAGAGACCAAAGTGGCTAGTTATTGAATCCAAAATTCAAAACCCGTTGTTAATTTCTGAAGTGCGTAAGAAATAAATTTAGGTATTGATTACAATACTTATTATATATTTGTTCAATCATTAGATTATAGAGACATGCTCCAGGCACGGATCAGTCGATGTACGGTTAATAAACCCATACAAGGCCATGGTAGCAATCGCATCTTTTCCAGGGTAAGTGAAAATCTATTATTTTCTTTTAAAACTTTTTTCATTGAATTGTTTATCAAAAGATATCAATTTCAAAATGGCAAGTTGTAATTCATTGTCATTGGATTTTTTTGAAATTTTATTTGAAATCGATTTGGGCCTACATTGTAATTATGCGCTATTATTTATTCAAAAATATTAGTATTAGATGTTTTTTTGAAAGTACTTTTCAAATAACATAAATTCTTAAAAGGTGACGTTGTAAAACGTGCGTTAGTGGTAAGAAAAGTAAAAAAAACTTTATATAAAAAATAATTTAAAATCTAGGAATAGGAATTGTAAAGTTCTTTAAGAAAAAAAAAACGAGTTGGCACATAAGCCAGCAAATTTTTTCATGTCTGCTGGTTGCTTCTGTGTGTTGCTATTTCAGTTTTAGTTTATCAGAAGCACATAACCAATCAGCGTATTCTATCGATGGCGTCACTATTAATGCTTTAAAGGCAAAAGAACCTGTATTTAGATCTAAACGTTGGGTGGAAGCAGGGAAAATAGCAGTGATGGTTCTTGTACCGGTGCAAACTTGCTATGATATTTTTTTAAGAAGCGAAAAATGCTCACTTTTTTGCTTAGATAAGTTCTGCATCTGAATGACACAAGGCTTTGTAGCTATTTATATACACTCAAGGATTGACGGTGGCGGAAAACTCCGCCTTTTACATTGTCCCAGGCACTCACTATAGAGACAACTTTATTATTATTTATTTTGACAGCGACTTTCTCAGATTCAACTTTTAAAGAAGACCTTTGTGCACATCTTCAACGAGTGATTTTGATAGATGTCTTTCCAAAAGCCGACTGACGTAACCTTACACTAATTTGCATTGCAATCAATTTTTAGGTTAATAAGATTTTCTGTAAATGCCATAAGTTAGAATCATTTATATTCGATAATCATTAAATAATACTGTACAGTATTTGAAAAAGTGAAAGTTATAAAACAAAACAAAAAAAAAAATCACTTTTGGCATGTGCAAAAGGTTATACCGTAATTCTGCCCAAAAACTTTTTTTTAAAATAATTTTATACTTAATACACTTTAGGGGAGGGAGGTTAAATGAGTGACAACACATTTATTTAGCATAGGTTTAGGCTATTGCTCTTTTCACTAAGAATTGAAAATTAGGTTTTAAATAATACAGCTGCTAAGTGTTTTTTAATGGCATCTACCACACCTAAAGGGAGCTGTCGTGCGCCGAACTCGATCAGCCGTTTCATATACCTATTCTTATTTACGGATATGTTAACCTAAATGGATATGTAGAGCTTTTCTTAGAGATTGAACTGACGTCAACTATCAATAACTAAAAATAGAACGTATGCATGTGTACGTTGCTTAAATTATTACTAAATAAATTTTTACGAGGAATATTTTTTCTTAATAAATGATAAATTATTATAGTCGTATTATTATAATATTTATTACCCTAGAATACAAAAAATATTTTATATTGTTTTTTGTGAGGGTGTCAATTTTTAACATTGTTAGAAGTCATTTAAACATGTAACCATAAAGCCTATAAATTACCATATTGATAAATCGGCGATTTGATTTTCACTGCGCCGAAATTTATCATTTTTTAGAAATTGCAATTAATTTCTGGTAATGCTGCATTATGAAAAAGCGCACACATACACGTAATTATGAAATACAGATAAAAACAATATGAAAATTGCAGACTCCTGGTGTTAGTCCTTGGCGGTGTGATGCTATATTTAATGCAACGTGTAGGCGTACATATGTAGTTGTAAACTTCTAAATGGAAGAGCGATAAACTTTTGAAACTAACTTCATTTTACGATAACAAGATATGGGTTTTCTTCTATTGGAGAAAAAGCATTAAAATAAATTAAGGACTATCGTAAAAGTTTAGATTTAATGATTTTCTTTTGTTTTATTTTTGCGTGCACAAACATTGTTAAACGTATTGTTTAAAAGTTTAGTTTTGTGGTTTTTCACGGCTTCTTTATATAGTTCATGAGTTTACCGTTTGCCCTTGACATTTTAGTTTTAAAATTATTAAATTTGGCAATTTTACCAGTATTATTCATAACACAAAGATAATTACTTTAAAGAAAAAAATTATATTTTTCACTTAATTTTAAATGCCGGTATTTTTTTTTATTATGTTTATATGGCTCGAGATAAAATTGGTCAAATTTTACTTTTTAAGGAAAATAATCCAGAAAAGTTAAGATTCCAATTTTGTACCGTTTTACGGAGAAACTCAAAGTTTTTTTAATGTAAAATGTTTAATGCGTCTGGCTTAAACCATTGGTTTTAAAGCTTATTTTAAGAAAGCAATAATGTTACAAATATTTGATACAATGCAATGCATTATTACTAATAACAAAATATCCACTGGCTACTCCAAATGCTGAAATTTGTATACCAATTTATTCAAAAACAACTGTGATTGTTTATTTGCCATCCATTTATTGCTTAAAAAGTATTTGAGACATTCTTAAAGCAAGACAGTACTGTACAAGGTTGGGAAATGCAGCCAGTCAGATTGGTTTTTTTGAATTTTTTTATATAAAAAAATTTGTGAGTTTCTCTGTAAATTGGCGTAAATGTTGAATCTTTACACTTGTTGGATTATTATTTATAACAAACTGAAATTGAACAAAATTATCTCAGACACCCAATATTTTTAGAAACGGTAGTTTAGAATAATTATTATTGTTTAACATTTTAAACTTAAAAAAGGAACTTACAGTATCATTTTTCTTTGGTTAACTAGTTTAAATTTAATTAATTTATTTGTTTTAAAATTACAGTAAACCGGAAAAAAAATATTTATAAAAAATGAATAAATAACAAAATAAATACAGTACACTGCACTATACGTGCATTAGGTAAAAAATAAATACAGTACATGACTGTACAGTACACTGCACTATACGTGCATTAGGTTTCTCAGCAGCGGCATTGAGCTGTGCGTTTAGGAGTACGTCAGGGGTTGCTTTTCGGTGCATTTTATTAAAGATGTAAATTAATTGGGAATATGAGAAATAAAACGAGAAAAAAAAAATTTTGTATGTTAAATGAACGTTCAAACATTTTAATTTTGTTATTTCTGTATTTGTTAAGTTGTTCAAACTTCTATGAAATGGTTTAGACTTTAGATACAAATTAATTTTTAACGTTTATCGCAAATAACGAAATCTAATAACACAGTATTTTTGTTTGAACTTCTGTTTTATGTTCGTTAAAACATCCGGCATCAGATTTTTTTTTTTTTTTTTGAAATCTATGAATAGGTTAATATTTAATTAAATTTTTGGTACTCTAAGTATTCAGAAGTTAGCGCGAGCAAAAAATGCAAGCGTTAAAAAATTTGAAAGCACAATAACTTGGCTTTAAATTAGAATGGAAACTTTATCTTGAATTAGTGTTAAAGTAGCTCTATGTGAAAGTGACATGTTGCAGTTTGCAGCAAAATAGTTGCGTTAAGTAATTTAACTGACTCGTAATGTTTTTACTCAGTTTAAAATTAATTGTCTGTTTATTTGATAGGCAATACATCTTAAGTATTTTTAGCATCTCCAGTAAAAAAAATTTATTGGGTAAGAAGAACAAGGTGATTATCTAAAACAGATTCAGGTTACATACTGAGAATTTATTAATATTTTGTATAACATAAAAGTTAACGTTCTAAATTTTGCGATCAACTGTTCTATTAATAGTCGAGTTACTTGTATTTTTTTTTATAAAACTTAGTTAAGATATTTAAATACAAAAAATTGTCTACGTCACCAGCTTTGACAAAGTGTCAACGTCATTAATCATTAGGTAATTTTTGTCACCGTGATTTTTTTGTTGTTTAAAAATGGAGAAAAAAATGACATATGGTTGTAAGTTTCTGACTGAGAATGTTATTTTATTTCTATGTGAGCAGCACGCGTTGTTGACGTGATGCGAAACTTGAGTTTTAGATTTTAAAACATTTTCTTTTGCGCATTCAACAGTTTTTTTTAAAAAAAAAAATGTGGTGAAATTGGGTGAAGGTCTGCGAGTGTTTATTTTTGAAAGATTACTTTTGGAATCGACACTTGTTGTAAAGCGACTTTAATCTTTGTGGTCTTATCACGGCGGTGCTTATGCGTGACTGAGGAAGATGCTTTGTCTGTGTAAATGCGGTTTTTCTTTTTCTTTTCTTTGATAAAAAAAAGGGGTAATCGAAATTTAGTGTGGAAAAATAAGACATGCCATCATGACTAAGAAAGATTCCTCATTCTTTTGCCAACTGAATCTTTTGATTTTTTTTACCGGTACGCTTCAAATACGCTCGAAACCAAGAGTGCGCCAAAAGATTTTGAAATATACCGGCGCAAGAAATTTGTTAAGTTTAACTTTTAAGCATCATTTTATTGCAATTTTTACTTTAATGGATAAATATTTTTCAAACATACTACATGTATTGCATAAAATGACTTCCGTGTTTGCGTTATACAGAACTGTTTACGATACCTTTTACATTAGTTTTTGAAATTTTTTCTGGCGGACATTTCTTTAAAAAAAGTTTATAATTGATAGTTTTAAGTGCAAATTGCATTAATTTGTTAGTAAATTAAAAGCGCTCAATATTGATAAGGCAGCTACAAGTACTTAGAAATTGACACATTTTAATTAAGAGTTGAAGCTAGGTAAATGGGAGTTTAGGAAACTGCAGTATACATATTTATTTATAATACAGTATTATGACGAGACAATTTAACCAAAAAGGATCAAATACTAACACTACTTGGTATTTATGAATCAAATACAATATGGTATTTAGGGCATGTGTTTACAGTAATTAAATCTAAGACAGTTTTTTTTTATATAGAAACGGTTGGTTTTTACGTATTTTGTCAGTTTGCTTCGTGAAATTCATGTAATTTTAACTTGTTGTAACACATGCTATTTAAAATACTTGAATTTGAGTTTTTATTTAGCTAAAATGGGTGACATACTTGTTACTGATGTACGAGTACATGATTGTATGTGACGTTTCCAATTACGTTAAATACAATTATAGTTGTTACCTGTTGATTACATTTTTTAGTATATCGTCATATTATACTGTATTTTAACGTCATGTGAGAGTGTTTTTTTTTTTTTGGGTCATCACTTTGTCATTTTATTTAGCGATATATTTGTCGTCAAGGTGTGGAAAAAATAATTGCAGATGACAATCAAACTCAACACACTATAAATAGATTAGATAAAAATCGAAACAATTTATTTTTTATTTTTAAAAGAATCTTTATACTGTACCGTAATAATTATAATTATTATACTAAATTTAAAATTGTTTTTGCGTGATTTTTTTTTTTTTTTTTTTTTGCGCGTAAAACTTCTTATTTCACGTTGTTTACATGAACGTTGATCTTGCTGCGAAAAGTGCGTATTTAGCATTACCAAACACTAACAGCATATATTTATTTTAAATTTTATGACTCGTTGAGGAGAGACTAATTCAGATAAGGACCGTTAGAATTAAACGAGGGATGATGGGGAAAACAACTATATTAACATTAAAATTGTTGAAAAGTGACAAGAGAGCGCTCGATGGTTAAAAACAACTACGTTTAAATAGTTGTTAAAATTTGAGCTCAACTAAACTTTCGGCGACTAACTTAATTTATCCAACTAATGCGCTAGTATTTTTCCTCTTGTCTTCTTTTAGCACGTACTAGTTCAAACTGGAAAGGGAAAAAACATATTTATTTTGATAAACTGCAAGTAGAGCATTTTTACAAACAACATTTTTGGTCTTATTTCAAATGTTGATTTTCTTTGTCAATCAACGTTCAGTATCGCAGCAATACTGAACTGTTATGAACGTAATTTAAGGTAGAAAAGTGCAATGGTTAATTTTAATTTTTTGACGTTTATAATAAGTGCTATATTCCACGTTAGCATTATGAATTAAGCTTCCAAGTACATTTTTTTTAAAAAAAGTTTCCTGCACTAAATTGTTGTTTATTTTATTTGGCACTTATTTATTTTTTTTAAAAAAAAAATTTAGGACTTAGTTTACTGTTCGCAAATTTCTATATTTAAAACTTATATGTAAAACGGACTCTTATTGTGTATTGCACTCATATTTGTAACATTTCACACCTGCACTTATGCTTTAGTTTACACATGGTGAGACCTAACTAAAATACACTTTTGACTTCATATTATACTAATAGTGCATCGGTAAAATTCCTAGGTAAAGCTCTGAACATACAGGAGGGGAGTTTTTTTGTTGTTAACATGTCGCTTTCCGGAACCGAATTAATTAAGCATTAAACAATAACCGGCATTTACTCGATTATTTTTTTTATAACAGTACGGTACTGTTTATTTAAATCACGTTAACGGTTTTCTGTTTTTTTAACAGTTTAGTTTTGAGTTTGTCTTAATTTTTTTTTTTTTGTTTCTTTCTTTAAACTTTATTACTTTGGCTACTGATCTTGGCTTTGCGACGAGTTAAAAATAATTTGGTCTCAAACATTTAAGAAATACACCCTTAAGCTGGAGGTTAATGAAAACCAAGGTTCTCGTTTTCCTAAAATTAAATTAAGAGTCGAGCAAAATCTTCTTGCAATTATTATTTTTTTTTTCTTTTTTTTAAACTCAACAGGTATATTATTATTTGTTTTGGTTATCGTAAGAAGCTAAAATAACTAGAATTACATTTTACCTACTGTACATGTAGGCCTACAGGAAATAACAAAACATGATATAAATTAAGAAATGCCTACCACTTTTTTTTTAAAAAGAAAAAAAAAAAAAATGCCAATACCATTGTTTTAATAATTTTTTGATTGAATTTTTTTTTTTTAAACTGCCAAGTGTATTTTTTAAATTGTTGGTGGAGTTATTTATGACTATTTCTCGGGTTTTCATGGTTAATTCTATTTTGATGCCTTCTGGAACCTCCCAACTTGTATTTTGAGATCCCTATAGCCTTCACGTTATTTTTTACTGTCTTTTTTTTCTACTCTCGTCAACGCTCTTTTCTTTTATTATTCTTTTTTCTTGGATGCGCTATCTGGCATTATTGGTGACTGTCTTAATTTAGAACAGCATTAAAAGAAAGCCTTGCTCGTTATGTACAGATATTTACTTACATTATTTTGAACATATATTAATTGCAAGGAAAAAACGACAATTTCTTTGAGGACGAGACATAAAGTCCAATGAAATTGAATACATTTAAAAATGAATAAATTAAAATTTTTTTTTCTTTTTTTTAAAAAGATTTACCGTAATTAATGAAAAAAAAAAAATGATTATAGCGCATTGAAATAAAAATATTTACATGTATAGTGTATGCTAATATTATTATGAACAACTATTACCAATTTTTATGTCAAAGTTAAAACATTTTTACATTACAATCATGTGCCGGTATTTAATATAATTATGAAATTGACATATTGTATTTTTTGATTTTAATGTTTAATTAATACAGTTAATAAGATTTTATTTAAATGTCCATACAGTAATTATAATACTTTTTTAATTTATTTTTGAAGAGCACGTGGAATAATGAACGATTTTCAAACCTACAACAATATAAGAGTATCATCGTACAATATTTTGCAACATTCCGGTCCATTTAGAGCTTGTTTATGGTAGGTTATTACAAATTTAATCAAAATTAAAAAATAAATAAATAGTTTGATCGAAAAATGGAATTTTTATCAAAAAAATAAAAATATATTTTTTTAGGTTTATTTCAATGCTTTCAACAGTTACTGGCATAGGCTTTTTGTATTTACTAAAAAGGCGACATTTTTTCTAATAATTTGACATTTTGTTGTATATGACTTACATTTTATGCAAGGTAAAAGCATTTTATATGTCGTTGTCAAAAGCTTAAAATAAATTTGAAAAGTTTATCTGATTTTGTTCTAGTGTATTCTAGCCTTAATAACACGTCTCAATGTTATTTTCAAACACCGCCACTAGGTGGTGTAACTATCTATTCTATATAAGTGCGCAGCTGTAAAGTTTGAATGCTTTTTCTCTGACATGGAATAGGATTAGTTGAATTTTCAGTGGACAATCAATTCGTATTTATTTGATATAGTAGGAATGAATAATTAACGACTAAACACGGTGTGAAAATTAAACTACGGCGTGAAGTTTGCGTGTGTGCCGCCGAAAAAAAAGGACACCAGTTGTAAAGCAGGAACCACATAGACTACGATACGGTAAGCAATTTTGATGCCCACGTGTCTTTGTTACAATGACAAGCAATAACTTATCATACTAGGTAATGCTACCGTAAGAGTAGGGTAATACTCCTACGGGTTAATGAATGCTATTGTAGTTCTTAATTTCTATATTGGGGGTTTATACAATGCCTATATATTTTAAATTATTAAAGGATTCAAATAATTTAATCTGTAAATTAACCTTTCATACAGTAACTTTCTTACACGACACAGGTAAAAGTGCAATTTAAGGCAACATCTCCTGCCGCTTAAATTTTATAATTTCTAACATTACAAATGACAAATACTGAAGATCGGGATTTAATAGATTGGTGCACCCAATAATTTACAGTAATTAATATTTAATATATCGATTATGAAAATATTGAAAGCTCAAGTAATGCATTACAATCACGTACATCATCTTATTTTGAAAAGAATATGACGTAATATTGTGTTGCGCCTGTCACGTGGTTTTTAACCAATACGGAGGCAACACATGTCTCGAATGATGACCAAACTACACATAAAATGGTCATTAGATGGCGCTGCCAAGAAATTATTCTAAAAACGCCAATTTATTCGAAATTAATGCCCAATTTGTTTGTTTACGTTGAAAAATACATTTTTAATTTAACTCTAAAAGTTCTATTATAATGTTTCATTTAATCTTTAAATGCATTTTTACGATAAAATGACACGCTGCAGAAGTGAGATCGATAGAGTTGACGTGTGTTTTGGCTTAGGGCGACACCTATAATCATGCTTGTAATTACTTTTATTTAATGCTGTATACATTATAATAATTATTAATTGACTAATTTAAATAATCTCTTCAGTAGTTTTTGATTGATAAAATTATAACTGGTGGGTTTATTAAATTCTTCCTACCTCCCTCCCCGTAATTGACGGCACATCAAAACGTCATACGTCCTATTAAGGACGTCCGAATACGCGTCATTATCGAAGTACTCTTCGTCGATCAATTCATTTTGTCTAACGCGGAATGAAAACGTGGTTGTTTATCTGATTAAATGTTCGATCAGCTTGTAAGTGCGTATTATTAATGACAATGGAATCTTAATATCGCCACATTTTGGATCAAATAGTGAGTATTAACAGTTTGAAATGAATACAAAGCCCTTAATAATAACCGATGAATGCATTCTGCAGTGTATGGTGTAATAATCGATGCTTCATAATGCAGCTAGTACCGTATATTAATTTTAACAAAAATACTGGGGTAAATTTTCCCGCAACGCTTCCACATTTAATTTAAGCACTCGTTAAATGGTTTCAGCGATTCTGGCGGCCAAATGTTTTTTTTTTGTTGGATTTTTTCTCTGCGCTTTATCGGCTTTATGAAAATTACGAGGCGATACAATAATATTGAGAACCTCGGCGGTATTTGGAAAGGTTTGTAAATGAGCTTTAAGTTATTGAAATTCCAAAAAAATATCTTATTCGATGAAAATAATTTTTTGAGTCGATTTTGGAGATTGTAAAAAAAACAAATATTATTGTGTACATGTATTTGATTTTAGAGGTCAGCTTGAGCTGAAACCTAGTTAAGAAAAGGCATTTTGCCAAAAGTGTACATGTAGAGCCATTTAATTGCTTTAATTAATTCTCTTGTTTTGCAGTGTCATTACACTCTTCGATCACATGCTGACAATTTATATCACTTGGATTCAATAAGTAAATGTAAAGATTTGAAACCCCCGTTATTTTGCTTAAATTGGCAGGTTGTTGAAATCTTTTTTGGACATGGTTACCGCCTGACAATAATGAACGTAGGATTGCGCACCTTGTTGCTAATTTTGTTCCCAAGATAAAAGTGTTATTTAAAAATTATAAGAAGCTTAGCCTACAAATTTAGGTCGATATGTTTAGAGAAACTTTTGTTTGTCTCTCTTCCCCCTTTCTTTTTCTCGACAGATATAAATAGTGTATAGAATACAGAAGTTACGTAGGTAATATTCCAATCGTTGACGATGCAGGCAATCTAGGGATAGAATTGATTGCCATTTTTTCAAGTCTAGCTCCAATTGTAATTCGAAATGAGGGTCTGAAGAAAGAAGGGGGGGGGGGGACGGGGAGAGAGGGTTGGAAGAGTTATTTAAAAAAATTGTGCGTCTTTTTTTTTCTCCGGTTCGAATTGGTGCGTTAAAAGTAGTGACGAAACGTAATACTATAAGTAAAATGAAAATCCCGGGTCTAACGTCATTTGGTTATTTAATTTTAGATTTCGGCAGCGGTAGCAGCCAAGGGAAGGTGAAACGGTTTTTGTTTGGAACACGCGAGTGAGAAGAACAGTCGAGAGTGGGATTTCTACGCCGACACAATCCTGCTGTTCGGCCAGATCCTGAAATCGGGGATCTCGCGCCTTCCAATTTTTCTTCGGGAGAAGGGCTCATCTTTACTCACATTTATCTTGCTGGACAAGAAATTTGTGTTAGTACTACGATTATTTAATTTAAAGTTGAATTTAAGAGACTTCACGCGTTCGTCGTTGTGGTGAGTGCGAATAATAATTATGGAGTCGGCTCATATCAATACCACCCAAGAGGTGTTGGACTATTTTCGAACGGATCAGGAAAAAGGATTGTCGGAAGATCAAGTTAAAAAATACCAAGAGAAATATGGACCTAACGGTAAGTTTATTTAATTAAAGTAGACTTTAATTTGAATTTTATGTTTTAAACTTTTTCTCAAGGTTAAATATATTATACGATTACCGGTACATGTTTTTTTTTTAGTGAAAATTACATCGGTAGAATAATAATTTTTTTAAAAATGGTTATTTTTTATATTCAGGTCTAGGAAAATTTTAAATTTTTTTAATAATTGATAATAACATTGAATACTAAAAGAAAGAAAGATTATTCTTTTTATTAGGTTCGGTTTGAGGCTTGAACGTTAAAATTTATATGATTTATATGTACAGTATTTGCGGTTCTGCACGTACTCTTTCAACGTTAGTAACGAAGTTTGTGTTCAATATAAGACAAGTCGGAAGCGTCATTTAACATATTTCGTGTTGCAGCACTGTTTTTTTTTTTTTTTGCTCGGCTCGTAATCGAAGAAGATTAAACGCTGCTCATCTGCTCCCTTTTTTATTTTTCTATCCCTCTATCTTGTTCGTTTTTTTTCCAGTTATAATCTGGTTAGAATTTCCGGGGTGTTGCGAAATGCGTCAACGAAAACGGCGTTTTTCATCTTCGTTGCCATATTTCTGAATCGGAGGTAGGAAGAATTAGTTTTAAGAAAGTTGTGGCAATGTGCCATGTCGTAGTTTATGGCAATAGGTCTGTTAGTTTAAAAGGCGCCGACGGTGTGCATTTCATTTAATTGAAATCTGATTACGATAATTCATTGCCCATCATTTTATTTTCAAAGTAACTTGATTATATTTTCAGCATTTATTTTTATTTTTTTTAAAAAAGAAATGATTAAATATTTATGGGTTTGCAATTTAGAAGTTTTAAACATAATTTATTTTATTTGCCAATATAATAATCTAAACCTATTTCTGATTTACAAGCCATATTTTAATAAACCAATTTTAATAACTTTATAATATGCTTTATTTTAATAGATTTAATAAGCACAGTACAGTACTAGTATCTCGCTTTAAAATTTATTAAATATGCTACTAAAAATAGTTCTAAAAATGTTTTTTTAAAGTTTATCTAAAATTAGTTTTTTTTAAGTGTAAATGTTATTCCAGGTGACTTTATACTAAAATTAGGTCTATAGCTGTACTGTTAAAAATGCCGCTTTTTAATGAATATTTTTCATAAACATTTTAAAAGGTTTACTTTTGGGTTGGTTTTCCGAATTTTGTGTTACGTCATTTTTGTTTGTTCTTTAACGTTTTTCACACATAGTGCTTTTAAAATTTGAATACAAAGATGGTGCAATTATATATATTTTTAAGTATGTTGCATTAGAGTTTGCAGTTAAGCGTTTTTGCTCGTTCTTATACTTAACTGGTAGCTTCACTTTTTTTCGTCAAAGTTGAAGTTTATAATTATGTTAAAAAGGGGAATTATTCGTAAAGCTGTAATGACGTTATTATTTTTTTTTTTAAAAGCGGAAGTTAGCGAATATTTAGATTAATAACCTGAATTTATATGCATGGTATATTATCAACGTAGCTTCTCTATATTTTTAGCTTTTTACAATGCAACAACAGCAATTTGCAATCGATTGATGATGAGAGCAACACGAGAGACCAATTTTTTTTTTTTTTGCCTGATTTTACCACGTAACTTTATTTTTGCTTACGAGGCAAAACTTGTCTTTTCATGTAACGCACATGTGTGCTATTGCGATATCGACTAACGAGGCGTTTCGGGAGAAAAAAAAAAATTATGTTGTGAAGATGATTTGAACTCCGGTTAAAACTACCGTAATTTGCACATTTAAAAGCTGAAGGTTATAAATAGAGCGTTAAGATTAACCTTTAGAAGTTTATAGAAAGCTTGTAAACGAAGAAAGTCGGCGAACATCTTAATAAAAAATCTTAAACGTATTTTGATGAATCACTAAAATTAGCGATTAGAATTGACACCAATTTTTTTCAAAAAGAAATTTATAGTAATATTTTATTTCAATCCGCTCATTATCTTGGCGTTTAACTATGTCTTCAGTGAATAAAAAATAGTTATGTCATAAAGAATTTTTAGAATTATGAAAGATTAGCGATATCGTTAATGTTTATCAAACTCGTTTTGAAAGATATTGAGTTACAGTTTAATATTAATAGTAGTGTGCGGCATTTATTTACGGCCGGAAAACATTATTTGCTATGATAAGTTTATTTTAGGGCAGGTTTGAAATTGATTATTTTTAAATTCCATTGGAGTTTGTTTGTTTAAAATAAAATATTTTTTTTCTTTTGTATTATTTTTATAAAGCATTTAATTTTTATGTTTAAATTTTTAATAATTATTTTTGTTTTTATTTACAGAATTGCCTGCGGAAGAAGGTGAGTTACATTTTCATGAGTCAAGATTTTGACTGTTGAAGAGTTAACCGTTTATTAATTTTAGGCAAACCATTATGGCAATTAATATTGGAACAGTTCGACGATCTTCTAGTGAAAATTTTATTGTTAGCCGCTATTATTTCATTTGTAAGTATTTTTAAAGTTGGGTTTTTCTCATTTGGAATAAACGTTTTAAAAATTGGAATATTATTTTAGGTGTTAGCCTTATTTGAAGAGCATGACGATCAGATAACTGCATTTGTTGAGCCATTTGTTATTCTATTAATTCTTATTGCCAATGCTGTCGTGGGAGTCTGGCAGGTAATAATCTCAATAAGGAAATACTGTATACAAAAATGAGTTAATTTTATGTGGCGTACAGGATTAGTGAATGCATGTTTTTCTGAAACAGATTGACATTTTAACGTCTTTCTGAATGTTTAAACCAGAGATATGTTTTTGTTTTAAAAGTTGGAATATCCTTCTATTTTATTTAAACTTGTTTTTTTTATATATATTTTCCAAGTTTACGTCAGATTTAAAAAACTAGTTGTTAGAGATAACTATAAGGTTAACGAATGTTTTAAAAAGTTTTTTTTTGGAAAAAAAATTTTATTAAAACAATTTACACTTGCTTTTTTATGTTTCATATAAATATTATACAGTGTATAGTGCGTGCGAGTGTTAATTGATTAAAATTTTTTAGCCGACTGTTTAAGATTGCCATGTTTGGCAAACCTTAACCGAATTCTCTACTAACACTTGAGATATTTTCTTGACAAGAAGTAGAAGCATATTGGCTGCCAAATAGGCGCACCAAATTAACTCAGGGCCAAATATCGCTTCCTTATCTCGCTTCTTGTTAAAATACTGAATCTCTGGTTTGTTGCTTAAGACATTTTTTGGTTTTAAAATATGTCTGGGCACTTTCCCAGAGCGAACACTTTGTTTAATATGTGAGCGCTCTTTTAAAATCAGCCTAGGACATTTTGAAAGAGAAATTTATTTTTTATTTGTGGAATTTTTGTCTACCTATGCCCTTCAACTTTGCCATCAAAATTTGGCAAATGTACATGCATTCGAATTTCTCTGCTCGTTTCTTTTGATTTTGAGAAACTTTTGAATTGTTTGTATAATATAATCTAACTGTGACACTTGCACTTATTGAATTATATTTTATGAGCTGTTGAAATAGTTTTATAAGTTTGTTGTCTTGTAATTTAAGTAAATAATTTAATATTTTATTCGTTTATGGTACAGGTAGTTTAATTTAGTATAAATTTTAAGTACATTGTGGTCGTGATGACCCTCTATAATCCGAGCAACGACATATTATTAAGTATTTCACTTAAGCAAGAAGAGCGAGGGAAAAAGCTTAACCGCAAAATGTCTATTACATGTGCTGTATGTTTCAAAGTATAATTATGTAAAAATAATTCCAAATTCTATTAATTTCCATAATTTACTGAATTTGAATGATATTTTAGACTCTATAGAGAGAGAGAGAAAATAAGGCAAATTTTAGTTTACATTTTAGAACTTAAAAACTGAAACAAATAACTTAAAAATGTTATGGTTGCTAGTTTATACTCCAGTAGTAAATTGTGGTAATGTATAAAGAGTGTTGCGCAATTACTCTTTGAGTTGGAAAATCACCCTACAAGTTCAAATAGTTTTACATCTCTAAAAAATTTTTGTATTGTTTTAAAAATGCTAGTTTTAATGTATATATTATTTTCATTAAAATGTGAAATATTAAAAAAATTCAATAATCCGATCAAGTTGAATAATCAATTGTTCGGTAAATCGCGACCGCACTTTAATGAAGTTTATTAACTTAGTTTCGAAAATGTTTTGTTTTCGAAATGTCTGATTTAATTTTTTTTATTATTAGGAAAGGAATGCTGAAAGTGCCATTGAAGCTCTCAAAGAATATGAACCCGAAATGGGAAAAGTCGTTAGACAAGGTAAACACGGCGTGCAGAAAATTAAGGCTAGGGAAATTGTTCCCGGTGACGTTGTTGAAGTTTCTGGTGAGTGTTATTATTCTTCTTTTTTTTTTTTTTTGAAATAAGTTAACCTGTGCTTTAATTCTAACAGTTGGTGACAAAGTCCCTGCCGATATTAGGCTTATTAAAATTTTCTCCACCACCCTGAGAGTTGACCAGTCCATCTTGACCGGAGAGTCAGTTTCCGTTATCAAACACACGGACGCAATTCCCGATCCAAGGGCAGTCAATCAAGACAAAAAGAACATTATGTTTTCGGTTAGTATTGTATAGATGTGCACTGCTAAATATGTAGTTTTGTTGTTATTCACAAGTGTGATTGTAGTATTTAAAGTTATTTATTCAGACTAAATTGGTTTTTTTAAAACAATTTATAGGGTACTAATATTGCTTCTGGTAAAGCACGTGGTATTGTTATTGGAACCGGTTTAGAGACCGCTATTGGTGAATTGAAAATAATATTTATAATATTGTATACGGTATCTGGTATTTTATATTTACTTAAAATTTTTTTTGGTAATAGGTAAAATTCGAACTGAAATGTCAGAAACTGAAGAAGTAAAGACCCCATTGCAACAGAAATTAGACGAATTCGGCGAACAATTGTCCAAAGTTATTTCAGTCATCTGTGTAGCTGTATGGGCTATCAACATTGGTCACTTTAGCGATCCCGCTCATGGTGGTTCTTGGATCAAGGTAAATTATCTTGATAAAATATTTATAAAGTTTGGTTTATATTGATTTGTTTTTATTAATTTATAGGGTGCTATCTACTATTTCAAAATTGCTGTTGCATTGGCTGTGGCTGCCATTCCTGAAGGTTTACCTGCTGTGATCACTACTTGTTTGGCTTTGGGTACTCGTAGAATGGCCAAGAAAAATGCCATTGTACGTAGCTTGCCTTCTGTTGAAACTTTGGGTTGCACTTCGGTTATCTGCTCTGATAAAACTGGTACTTTAACAACCAATCAGATGTCTGTCAGCAGGGTAAATCATTTTTCAAGAATTAACTTTGACACTTTTTCAAATTGTAAGGTTTTCATTTTAGTTTTTAGTTGTCAATAAAGCTGAGGGTAATGAGAGTAGTTTCCATGAATTTGAAGTTACTGGATCTACTTATGAACCAATTGGCGAAGTGTAAGTTTTCAAAAGTATTTGTAGTTTTTGTATCTTTTAGTAATCATAGTTATGTTTAACTTAGGTTTTTGAAGGGCGAAAAGGTTAAGAGCTCTGATTTTGATGTTCTCCATGAATTAGGAACTATTTGCTCTATGTGTAACGACTCGAGCATTGACTTTAACGAAGTAAATACTAGATATAACACTTTTAGTTTGATTTTTCATTCTATTGATTGTTCCAGTACAAACAAGCCTTTGAGAAAGTTGGAGAAGCTACTGAAACTGCTCTTGTAGTATTGGCTGAAAAGCTAAACCCCTTCATGGTCAACAAATCAGGTTTGAATAGGAGAGAAGCAGCCATCTGCGTAAACCATAATATTCAAACCATGTGGAAAAAGGAATTTACCTTGGAGTTTTCTCGTGATCGTAAATCTATGTCTGTTTACGTAACACCCTCTAAACCTACTCGTCTTGGAAATGGACCTAAAATGTTTATCAAGGTAAAAAAATAAGTTTTATAATTACTGTATTGATTTTTTAAAAAAATTGTTTGGGTTTTCAGGGAGCCCCAGAAGGTGTGCTTGATCGTTGTACTCACGTCCGCGTTGGAACAAATAAAGTCCCTCTTACTCCTAATATTAAGGCTAAAATTCTTGATACCACAAGACAGTATGGTACTGGTCGTGATACTCTTCGTTGCTTGGCTTTGGCTACCATTGATAACCCAATCAAACCAGAAGATATGGATTTGGGAGATTCTAATAAATTCGTTAATTATGAAGTAAATAAAAGTGTAATTTTTTTGTGAAAGTGAAGTTAGTGAAATTTTTATTAATTTTATAGATTGGAGCAACCTTTGTTGGTGTAGTAGGTATGTTGGATCCCCCTCGCAAAGAGGTGTTCGACTCAATTGTGCGATGCCGAGGTGCTGGAATCAGAGTAATTGTCATCACCGGTGATAACAAGGCTACAGCTGAAGCTATTTGCAGGAGAATTGGCGTTTTCACTGAAGAAGAAGATACTTATGGTTAACATCATACTTTTAAAAAAAGTGAAAATGAGATTTTTAAATTTCTATTACTTTGATAAAGGACTTTCATATTCCGGTCGGGAATTTGACGATTTATCAACAAGCGAGCAAAGAAGTGCTGTTGCACGAGCGAGATTGTTTTCTCGTGTGGAGCCTGCCCACAAAAGTAAAATTATAGAATTTTTACAAAGCATGGGAGAAATTTCGGCTATGGTTAGTAAATTTGTTTTGGAATTCCATTTAGTCAACATTATTGTGGTGGTTAGTTTTGTACTTATTGACATTTTTAATAGACTGGTGATGGTGTAAATGACGCCCCCGCTTTGAAAAAAGCTGAAATTGGTATTGCTATGGGTTCCGGTACTGCTGTAGCTAAGAGCGCTTCAGAGATGGTGTTGGCTGACGATAACTTCTCCACGATTGTAGCAGCTGTAGAGGAAGGACGTGCTATTTACAATAACATGAAACAGTTTATTCGTTATCTCATTTCTTCCAACATTGGTGAAGTAGTCAGGTTGTTAAATAATAGATTCTTCAATCAATATTTCAAATAAAGAATAATTGCATCTTGTTTAGTATTTTCTTAACTGCCGCTTTGGGATTGCCTGAGGCCCTCATTCCTGTACAATTGCTCTGGGTCAATCTTGTTACGGATGGTCTACCAGCCACAGCTCTCGGTTTCAACCCACCTGACTTGGATATCATGAACAAACCACCAAGAAGAGCTGATGAAGGTTTGATCAGCGGATGGTTATTCTTCAGGTACATGGCTATTGGAGGTTAGTAAATTGGTTGCCATTAATATTTTAAATTTACATATTCTAAAACTACTTTGCTATGTGAAGGCTACGTGGGCTGCGCTACAGTTGGTGCTGCAGCTTGGTGGTACATGATTTATCCCCTCGGACCTCAACTTTCTTACTATCAATTAGTAAATTATCAGCGGTGTAATATTCACATGGAACTTATGAAATGATTTTTGTAGACTCACCACTTGCAATGCACTCCCGACAACGAAATTTTCAAGGGAATTGAATGCAGCGTGTTCCAGGATCCTCATCCAATGACAATGGCTCTCTCCGTCCTCGTCACAATTGAAATGCTAAACGCTTTGAACAGGTTGGTCAATTTTAATGGTTTTTGTTGTAAATAGATTGTAATTATTAAAATTAATTTCAAGCTTGTCTGAAAATCAATCGTTGGTTGTTATGCCTCCATGGGCCAATTTTTGGTTGGTTTCAGCCATTGCTCTTTCCATGACGCTTCACTTTGTCATCTTATACGTCGAAATATTATCGGTAAGTAATGTAGTAGTAACCTTATCAACATTACAGGATTGTTGCTTATTTTGAAACTTTTATTTTAGACTGTGTTCCAAATTTGCCCTTTGAAAGTTGAAGAATGGTTCGCTGTGATGAAGATATCTCTACCTGTTATAATATTGGACGAGACGCTCAAGTTTGTGGCCCGCAAATTTGCTGAGGGTACAAATCCTTTAACTGAAATGCACGTAATGGTTGGGGTGTGGGCAGCGTATATTGGGCTGATATACTTTTCTCCACTGTAACAGTCAATGGAGACCTGCGCGTTTGTGCTCCCTTTCTTTTCGCTCACCCATCATATTTCTTGTCCTATTTCCTCATCCCTCTCCATAGCCATTTCCAAGATCGTTATCTGAAGGATGAAACCGATCTTTTGAGAAGATCCATCAACTCCCTTAAATCAGTATAACGCGCGAGTGCGTGGGACTGTACTTGTAATAATAGTGTTAAATTGTTTGAAATGAATTTCAAGCAGAAAAGTGGTAAAACAGTGCGAGTGAATGTTGTGTACAAATGACACTTGCTTGTAACGTCTGTATGAATGTGATAGACACTACCTCGGTCCCATTGTAACCTTGTTTCAACTTTTAACTAAATTTCTTAATAATTTAGAAAAGCTGTTTAAATTTATAAACATTAATAGGCATTTCGTGGTTGAGGTGATTTAAGATTCTTTTCTGCAGAGGGGAAACGGTTCTTGTGCCTTTTTAATTTTTAAAATTCAAAATTACTATAAATTCTTAAATTCTGATCCCGGCAGTTAAACTGACAATTTAAATGAAATTAAGATTGACGATTTGAACCGGTTACATTTACAAGTATTTTTTTATTATTATTTAAATTCAATATTTTCGTCTATCTACAAGCATGGAATTCCAACTTAAAAAATTCATTTACGGTAGCCACAATTCTATTTATAGATGTATGGTTAGTCGAAATTATTTTCGACTAGCAATACATTTTCTTTCCCAATGGACTGTTCTTTTAAGGCCGTGATTACTAATAAGTTGAAAGTTTCTAATTGAGTCGTTTGAATTGTTCGACAATAATTGGTAGCAAAGAATATGCATTGATGATGGGTAATCGGTTTCAAAAAGTGGCTAGTATTTGTTGAATTGGGTAACTTAGGGAATCTCTTTAAAAAATGGGTATTTGTTTAAATAATATTATAGTCTGATGAAGAATTTTTACTTATTTATATTGTTCACGATTTATTTTTAACGTAAATATTCTGTTATAAATATCCATTTTTTAAAAATTTAGAGAATCATTTGCCCAATTTATAAGTGACGTTTATTGTATAGTTTTAATTTATTTGGTTCCTTGAATTGTAAGAGGCGCATATTTCTGTACAATTCATCGATTATATTAATAGTCAGATTGACTATTTCTACGTTCAGTGAACATAGTTCAAGTGCGAGTATGCAAGTTGACTAATCTTCATCTTGTTCTTACCTTGTGTATTATTTAAATCTTCCTTTCAAATTATTTTCGAATACGACTTTGAATCTTTTTATCCTCAAACCGATTATTTTATTTTTTCGTTTGTGATTAATCTTTACCCGACTTTCCTTTCTTTCAGTCCTTTCCCCTTTTTTTCTTTTTCCCCTCCATGGTTCGATCGTGTGAATAACCTAAATCTATATTTCTGCTTCTTGAACTTGAAATAAAAACCACTTTACCTTCATAAATAACGTTTCCAGACCTTTTATTTTATTAAACCTCATAACGGTTTTAATTTTTATTTTTTTTTGCTGTGAATTCCATTTGACTAATTATTTAGTGTTCAACACATGAAGATTTCATTCAACAGCCCTGGACTCCACATCCTGTTTTAACACTTTAACTACCGGTTCCTAATCTTTGAAAAGTTTTTTTTCAAAATGTTTTAATTACATCGAAGACGTAAACCTACAATATTAAGTTAATCACTTTTTTCCTTATATTTAATTCTTGATATCTATAAATGTTTTGCATTAACAATTGCTTGCTTATGTGTTAAATGTACTGTAATTGCACGAAAATGTTTGCATGTTTAATTTTTTAGTTCCTATATGTTTTACATAATAGCAAAAGTACGGTTTGATAGTAATTTGTTATCTATGCAAATAAGAGTAGGCCTACAGTATACATAGCCAAATAAGTATTATTTTATTTTTTAGAAATAGTCTTGGTATTGTTTTTATTCTTATTTTTTATTTCTAGTGGTAGAATTTAGACTTTTTCGGTTTCTCTAGTTGTATTTTAAAGCGCAAATGTGGTGGCGTTTTTGTAATCTTGTTCTTTTACTTTAACTATAGTTCTATAGTTTGCTTGCTTTAATTTTAGCCTACTGTAGTTGCTTATTTACGCTTTATTATGCTTTGTTTTCTAATATTTGCCTTTTTTCTCTTATTATTTGCTTTTTCTTGGACTTCAATGCTAATGGATCAGATGGGCTACCAATTAAGAAAGAAGACAAGAAACGCAAGTGAGCTAAAAGTTTGGAACTTAACCGATAAAATGAGGGTTGTGCATTATGTAGGCGGAAGATATATAATCGTTCCTCATCATCATTTAAGAGATTTAAAAAGAAAAACCAAAAAAAAAAAAATTTCGTTATAAAATTATACTTTTTTTAAGGTACAGTATCTTCCTTTTTTCCTTAATCTTGGGTTCTGAATAATTGTAGATCTATGGGAAATTGCGTGAATTAGTTTCTACATTATAAATGTCTAAATTAGTTTACGTGCAGTTCGCAAATGTTCAAACTTATTTTTTTTTTTCCTATGTTGAATTATTTATTATATTTTTTTTTGGTTTTGTTTTGTTGGCTCGTTAGATTTAAAACGAATTATCAGATTAAAATTTATTGTACAACGAAAAAAAAAAATATTCAGGAAAAATCTCAACGAAGATTCGTTACAGTTTTTTTTTCTTAATAATTAAAAAAAAATATATTAATGTATTTTCTTATTCAATTATTGCAATTGTATAAACACCTGTGGAAACTGTCGAATCCTTCGATTGAATCCAAATGCATGTTGCGGTTCAAGCTGAATGTTGAAATCCCCAAACTTACAAAAAAAAAAAAAAAAAAGGATTGTTATCGTCGAATGAAATGGAATCTATATGAACTGTGTTTTCAAAAAAATGGAAGCGAATAATGTGAAAAACAAAAAAATAAAATGTTTTGGGAAAGTAATTTCTTGTAGAAAAATAAATTTTTAATTCATATACAGTGCATTTCACAACTGAATTTAATTAAAGAAAGGATTTTGCAGTACATACTTAATTTTGGGGTTTAAAAAAATATAAACTGTTGGACCTACTGTAAATATTCTTGGATAATAATTAGCTTATCTTAGAAATTTTCTTGGATTAAGTTAATAAATTTTGGGTATTAAACGATAAGGTACGTCATTAATATATTGTTTCCAAATTGGGCCGTATTTTGATCGACATTTCTCTTCATCCCTGTAGATCCGGTGAATCAGCAATACGATTAAGTAAATATTGTACATGAAAGGAATTATCCCGAGTCCCGAGCAAGGTAAATTCCAAAACAAGGCTAACAATAATTCAAAATCGTAATTAGCGTGGCGAACTATGCCCCAATAACCGGAGGCTAACAATCGAACTTTGCGAGATTTATATGAACCTTTGATACATTTGACTTTTCTCCCCCAGATGTCGCATTTTCCCTGCGTGTGAATGAAGAGCTCTTTCTGTCTGTCGACGGCGTAATTGAAATAAACCGACAATATTCCAAGAATCAAGAAAGAATAATTCATCGCATCACTGGTAATCGATGGATAGTGCACTAAATAGTAAGTACTGAACGTATAAAAACTAGGTACAAAATTGAGGTGTCCCCAAGTGATATAAAAGCCGGGTCTATCGATTGTCACATCCATCGTTGTAAAATAACCCGTTTCCCACCAGTAAAATTTTGTTAGGTAGGCGAATTGCACCGCGACGTTAACGAAAATTCCGCTGTTGAAACCATAACGATGGTAACTAGTGATGAGAAAAGTCAAAGTGAGTAATTGCCACATCATGAGTCCAATTCGGCTGTTTATTAATTGTTTCACGTCCATGTTGAAAATTCGAGGATGCAATTCCATTCCACGATAAAATTCAAAAATGAAAGGTAACCTGTTTCGTAGTACCGGATCATTTGTCTGATGTCGTCCTTGGACCCACAAGTAGAAACAGAAAATTAGGGCGATTATATTGAGAGTTCCCAATAATTGAGGTAATTGCTCGTAAATGGATTCCGCGAACGATGGCGAGATGAAATTGAGGAAAGCGAATATAGCCAAAGTGGAGCAAAAGTACTCGAATCCATTGGATGAATATAATGGAGTAAAACCGAAAGCAGTGGTAGGTCCGCGAAATACTTTTGACGGAATTTTTAAAGATAAAATGGCCCAAAGAAAAAGACAAGTTATCACTTTCCATGAATATTGATTCCCAAGCACAACTGATAGATCGAAACTACCAGCGATACCATTTTTTCGAGGAAATAAGGCTAAAACCACGCCAAAAATTGGAACTAAAAATACAAATATAGCTGGAATTATTACGTGACGTGTGTAAAACCAAATTCCTTTAAAGAATCTCTTTTCCAAAGCCATGGCCAATATCAATTGAAATCTGTGAGCAAAATATTTTGAGTGATTACTTCCACGTTTGCTACTTTTGAAGTACTGTATACATCGCATTTGAAATTTTAATCTCAAGGTTATCGTGTAAAAAAAATATTATCTACTGGCTGACCTTCAGTATCGATCTTGATCTTGTTGTGCTACCCTACAGTGTTGAACCAATGCGATAGCTAGGCTATAATATGCCTACTGTAGTTGCTCGTACATGGAAATAAAAGTATCAACTGTGCATGTATAATATTACCGGGTATTTTACTTTTGAAACTCAAATACAGTATTATAAACCAGTAACTTTAAAGCTGGCATCGGTGTCAAATTTTTAATATAAAGTGCATTATTATTCGAATAATTATGTTACGCGCATTTATTGGCAGACAGGGAGCATCGAGCGGAACATTAATGAAATAAATAAATTTTTTAGAAAATGGAAGAAAATGTTATGGAAAAAGAAAGTTTTAAGTTAACATAAGTTTTCGCTTTTAACAAATTACCGTACCTATTTATTTTACTGGAGATATAAATAAGAGAAACAGAAGTAATCTGCCGTAGTAGCTAGGCTGTGCAACTGCGGTTTTTGTGTTTTTAGCCCGAAATCAGAAAATCACTAAATTACCAAGTTTGTTTTAAAGTAACATTTTAGATGTAAAATGACGTTTTTGATAGAAACTCAGAAATGGGGTAAAAAAGCAAGTGTGTTAAAAATTCTTTAAAAGTAGATTTCTAGATGTAAAATGACCTCAGGAACACGATGCCGTTGTCCGTTTGTCGATATCTCATCGATTTCAAAAGTTATTTAGG
>JAQGAZ010001051.1:0-37630 GCA_034692225.1 Polydesmus complanatus
GATGAAACCACAGCTGCTCACAATTCACACCTGCAGCAGCAGCACAAACAAAAGCAGCAGGTTATCCAGAAGCAGGAGCGCTACAACGAGGAAGGAAGTCGCTACACGTGTTATTCAGGCGTCCACATTAATGTTAACTTCTAATTCGGTCTTTTGTAAATTGTAAAATGCAAACTTCTAAAACATTTGCAAAGAAAACCCGCAAGGGAAATATTTTAAAAGTTGTTAGAGAACATTACCTGAGGGATGATATTGGATGTGGAAATTCAGAATGCGCTAATTGCCTCAAGGAAGCAAATTCAACCGGTTCATCACTTGAAGCTCAACCCAAACTTAATAGCAGTAATTTATGTCCATTTCCTCATTATATCGTTCCAGATACAAATGCTATTCTGCACCAGGTATATCAATGTTGAGATTATGTAAAGTTACCTAAATTTGGACAGTCTTTCCAAAAACAAAACGCGCGTAATCTTATTCTTTTTAGCGCTTAAAATTGTAATCGGCCACCTGGCGGGATTCAATTGCGTTATTTAAAAGGCGGCCTTTTTTAAATACTTTTATTTAATTAATTATGAATGTTTGCATGCTTTATGTTTAAATTTAAAAAGAAACATTGTTGATGATAATGGTGACAATCTTATTATTATTATTTAAAGATGGATATTTTTGAATCGGAACCACTTCGAAATGTGATTATACTTCAAACAGTAATGGAAGAAGTTCGACATCGACAATTGGCGATTTATAAACGATTAAAAGATTTAATATCAAACCGGGAAAAACATTTCTACTGCTTCACCAACGAACATCATAAGTAACTCATTTTGTTCATTTTTAATAATTATGTCATGTCGGTTTAAAACTAGATTTTTGGAATAATTTAGAGATACTTATGTAACGCGAGAAGCTGGAGAAAGCGCAAATGATCGTAATGATCGAGCTATTCGAGCATCAGTAAAATGGTACAGTGATCATTTGAAGCTTTTAAATGGAGGAAGAAGTGTTAAAGTTATTTTATTAACTGACGACAAAGAAAACTTAAATAAAGCCCAACAAGATGAACTTTTTGCATATAATGGTAAAAGTTTAATTTTACTTTTTCTAATCTGGCACTTACCAATATTTGATGTAAAACAGTTGCTGAATATGTTAAAAGTCTAAAGGATTTCCCGGAGCTCCAAGATAAACTGGCATTATGCATTGAGAAAATGGTGGTATTGTAAAATTCATTCTAGATTCAGGATCTATAGCAGTAAATTAACAAACATTTTTTTACAGTCCATGGAAAACAAATCAAATGAAATAAATTTTCCAGACCACTTAACAGGATCAGTGATTCATAGCGGAATAAAATCGGGAAAATTTCATCAAGGCACGTTCCAAGCCAGTCGAGATAATTTTCTGGAAGGCCATGTCGGCGTATCAGGCTATGAAAAATTTGTAATTTTATATTAAAACAAAATGCAAAATTAGGAAATTTAATATTTACTTTCCTATGTGCAACAGATTCTTATCCAAGGGCTTGTAAACCTTAACCGTGCTGTTCACGACGACATTGTTGCTATTGAAATTTTTGAAGAATCGCAATGGAGAGGTCCGTCGGAAATAGTACTTGAAGACGATGCAGTGGATGATGATGATACTGAAGTTGCAGAAGAGGTTTTTAAAATGCTCAAGAAAAAAAATATTTTCATTTTTACATTTGCCGTAATACTTAGAAAATTTTAACATCTGCGAAAGTTTCCAATAAATGCCCAACAGGACGTATAGTCGGAATTATTAAGCGAAATTGGAGGCAGTACTGTGGAATGCTTCAGCCAACTATTTTAAAAGAGGCAAACAAGTAGCATCCAATTTAAATATTACTAAAGTTTAATAGCAATATATTATTTTTATTAGGCAAGACGGCATTTGTTTATGCCTGCAGAAAGAAGAATTCCAAAGATAAGGATAGAAACTCGTCAAGCTGAAACTTTAAAAGATCAAAGAATCGTAGTTGCCATAGATTCATGGCCACGAAATTCTCGTTATCCACTTGTAATTTTGATTTAATAATATTTTTATACCCTGTAAAATGAAAAACATTTTCATTTTTAGGGGCATTTTGTTAGAAGTCTCGGTCAAGTTGGTGATAAGGAAACTGAAAATGAAGTTCTTCTCTTGGAGCATGAAATTCCTCATCAACCCTTTTCCGAAACGGTTCTTTCTTGTTTGCCAAAGCTGCCATGGATTATATCAGAAAGGGTAAAATCATTAATAAAGTAAACTTATATTTTTAATTAATTTTTATCTTAGGATTTAAAGTCCCGCCGAGATCTTCGAAATTTGGTCATCTGCAGTGTCGATCCACCTGGTTGTACGGATATTGACGATGCTCTTCATTGCCGCCTATTGGAAAATGGCCATTTCGAAGTCGGTGTTCACATAGCCGATGTATCACATTTTATCAGATTTGGAACTGCAATAGATTCTGAAGCTGCTAAAAGAGGAACGACAGTATATTTAGTAGACAAGGTACAATGAGATTCAATTACATATTATAAAATGACCAATATGTCAAAATTTTATATCGTAGCGAATTGACATGGTTCCCGAACTACTCAGTTCAAATCTCTGTTCGCTACGTTCAAATGAAGACAGGTAGTAAAGGCTTATTGGTTTATAAAAAAAAATGTAACTGAATTAATTTTTTAAGATTCGCATTCACTTGCTTATGGACAATAACAAAAGATGCGGAGATTCTCGATGTCCAATTTTTTAAAAGCGTAATTTGTTCAAAGGTATAATATTAATAATTATAGCTACTGTACATGTAGTTCTAAAATGCTCAAAATCCTTTTTTTTTAAATTAAATTAGGCGTCTTTAACTTATGCAGAAGCCCAAATGATCATTGATGACCCATCTCGTTCAGATGCGATAGCCATTTCACTTCGAAATTTAAACAATTTAGCTAAAATTTTAAAACAAAAACGCTTAGATAATGGGTATGAATATTACTGTTTAAAATATATTATTTGTTTTAAAAAGTCGTTATATTGTGTAACAGAGCATTGTTATTGGCCTCACCGGAAATCAGATTTAACGTGGACAGTGAAACTCATGACCCCATCAACGTCGAAACTAAACAATTAAAGTAAATATAACAAATAACATTATTTTTAAAAAAAAATTCTTTAACAATGAATTTTAGGGAAACGAATTCCATGGTCGAAGAGTTTATGTTGTTAGCAAATATTAGCACAGCTACCAAAATATTTAAAGATTTTTCGGAACACGCGTTACTGCGACGGCATCCAATACCTCCTTTGTCAAATTTTGACCCCCTAATCAAGGCTGCAAAATCAAAAGTAAAATTTTTGATAATAGCGTAAATTGTACATGTAGTGGTAAAATTAATTTTGTTGTTGTAGGGAATACATTTAGAAGTTGACAATGGCAAAGCATTGGCAACTTCTTTGGAAAAAGCCACAGTGACAGATAATCCATATTATAACACAATGTTGCGTATATTGGCCACAAGATGCATGATGAAAGCTGTATATTTTTGCAGTGGTTCTGTTGAAGAAAATGATTTCAGCCATTATGGGCTAGCAACTCCAATTTATACACATTTTACTTCACCCATTCGACGGCAAGTACAGAATTTTTGGGAACAATGAAAAAATAATGTTTCAACATTTTGCTCTCCTTCTCAGATATTCAGATGTAATTGTTCACCGATTATTAGCTGTCGCTATCGGAGCCGACTCTACTTATCCAGAGTTACTTGATAAAAAGAAAACACACGACCTCTGCGGAAATTTAAATTTCCGACATACAATGGCTCAATATGCGGGACGTGCATCAGTGAATCTACACACACATGTAAATAACTAAAATCTAAAAAAAAAACAATTTTAAAAATTTAACTTACCTGGTTTCCTTGATAGTTATTCTTTCGAGGACGAGTATCTGATGAAGAAGGCTTCGTCTTATTTGTCAGACAAAATGCTCTGCAAATTTTGGTTCCTAAATATGGTTTGGAAGGAAATATTTTTCTGAAACAAACTGAAAGAGACACATCGTCCTGTATATTTGTTTACAATGAAAATGTAAGTAATAAAAATTACTTTGTATTGCTGTATAGCCGTCCCACATAATTGTTTTATTACTTAAGGAGCCCTCGCAAACTTGTGGGGGAGTAAAGTTCTTACCCTTCGATAAAGTAATAGTGCGTCTATCAATCGACAGAACAAACGTTCAGCACGAAAAATTAACCTTTAAGTTGATTTATCCTCAGGTACTGCGTTAATTTACATTTTTAAACTAAAAATTTTGAATCACAATTTTTTTTTTTAAGATTCCTGGATTTAGCGTGAACGACGACGTAACTCAAAGCGCCGATGAGTTTCCACCTAGTAAAAAATGTAAGACAAACTAAAATACAAAATTAAAATTACTGTACGAATTTTTTCTTTAAATTAACGATGTGTTATCGTTACAATTATTTTTTTTTTTTTTTCAAATTTCATACTTGTAAAGAAATTTTTAATACACGTAACAAAATCGATACATGAAATGTCAATGTTAGTATAATTTTACTTGAAAGGAAGTCCGTATAAAATAAACGCTTTAATTTTAGTCTCAAAATGTATTTTGCGATATAAGCGATCAAAAAATTCTTTCGTGGGCTACTGATAATATTGTATCAATCGATCGTTTGAAAATTCTCTTACAACTTTTATACTAAGAAATTTTATAAAATATTCGTACGTGTACGAAACTAAACCTACGATGCACACTAGTTTAAAATGTATGGAAGTGAGTTGACCATAATGATATATTGGCACAATTTCAAATTTTCATGTTTGTTACGTGATTGTATCACAGTTACTATTTCTCGTTAATTTTTTTTTTTTTAAATCATTATTTTACTATTTAAATGGACCCCAGAAATTTTTACTTATCTAATGGACAACTATAAACTACAATTTTTAATATACCAATATAAAAGGCGTTCAAGTCAGTTGAGCATGAAGTGGAAAGTTCCTACAAAACTAATAAAAACTTGTATAAATATTTAAAAAAAAAAAATTATGCCAATTCCAAATTTTGACTAAAAAAAGTTTTGGGAGATGACATTTTAAAAATACATTATGGCCACGATTAAAAAAATAATCGAATTAAGTTACATGTTTTTCTGTAAGTGCGACTATGTTCTGTATAATTATTTTGCTTTACTTTTCCCAAATTCCCCCCCATTTTTTGTTACTTTAATTTTATCAGCCGGATTTTTCATTTATGTGCGCATAATTTCCAGCACAATTTTATGTTCAAAGAACCCTATTATGAAGGATTTATTCGGGATTTTTCTTTTCTGCTTCCACCACTAAATAAATTTAAAAAATATAAAATTTATTGTTTATTGAGAAAATATAATTTTTCATACCCTCTTGAGTGGGCAAAACGTTCTTCTCTATAGTTTCCGAATGATTCAGATTGGTTTGGTCAAAATTTTCAATACCAGCCATCAGTTTCATCATTTGTTTCTCCTGTTCAATAACTAAATAATAAAAAAAAAAAAATTTGAATTTTATATTTTTTATTAAAAATTAAAAACAAAATAAAAAAAGTCCACTATTATTTGAAGACAATATTGTCAATAATTTCTAATAAATAATCACCGTCTTTTCCAGGCAATACAACTTTCTCTTTAGTTTCAGTAGATTTCAAAACCTCCTTTGAAAAGGTTTCCACGCCATCTATGACAGCTTTCTGAGCCTTTTCCGTTTTAAGTTCTGCGATCATTTTATGCAAAACAAAAAACAAATGCACAGCACATGCAAAAAAAAAGTCAAATAAAAATGCTATGTTAATTTCACTCGATCCCATCAATTATTTTTAGTAACAAATCTAAATTTTGTGTTATTTAAATTAATACAACCAACATTACCTTCTGCATTTGGCAAAATAATCTTTTCTTGAGTTTCAGTGGGAATCAGAGAACGACGTTGGAATTGTTCCACACCTTCGATGAAATCGTTGTGGGTTTTTTCTTGAGTAACGTCTAGAATTGAACCCATGCACAAACAACATAAACGTTAATAACATGCGAAACAAAATATTAAAATTAGCACAAACATTAAAATTATACTACTGTACAGTACTGTATTTTGTCACTCTTAAATTACTCACTTTACAGTGTATATTCATTTGAAGTTGTGAATTATTTAATAAAACTAAAACATAAACCTCGATAATGTTATTTTATAAGTAGAAAAAAAGAGAGCATTCCCCTTTAATTTTTGTTAGGAAAATATTCCTAAAAATAAAAAAAAGTTCCACTTCAAAAATCAATAAAATGTTTTAATCAATAATTTTAAGTTATATAGAGAGTATAAAGTTTTAACGATTAAAAAAAACCTATACCTAAGCTTAAAAAATATTTTTTGACTCATTCAAACGATTCGAATTGTTTTCCAAATCATAAATTTAACGATTATTACTGTAACCTTGAAGTATTTTTTTTTTATTCTAGAATTACTATAGATCAAAAACATCTATTAAAAACATTGTAATATAAAAGAATCGATAAATAAGAATTTAAAGTTATTAAAAATGTCTAATAATTTTAATTTAAACTTCTGTTTAGAATTTTTCTCGTCTTCTTTTAGTTATCAACAACATTCGTGTTAATTTCGCCGTGTTTTCCGAACTTGTTTTAAGCCATTGGTGATACGGTTCGGCGCCCTTCGTAACACCCACTCATTGCCCACGTACACAGATTAACCTCTAACTAGCAAGAAAAATAAGGGTCACCATCCTCATCACTTTTACCTTCAGCCGGCGCACCTGGATTAACATTATTATCGACTTATTCATTATAATGTTTCTATTTTTTTTTTTTGCTTTTGTTTTTTAATAAATGCGCTTGAATGAATCATTCTATTTTATGTTGCGTCAAAATAAACTAATGGGCGAAAAATTCGATTTACTTCCTATCCGGCAACTGTTTGCTCGAGGTATGTATACATACCTCCAAAAAAGACAAATATAAACTAACCCAAAGGAAAAGTTAGCAGCACGTCGATCTATTACATAGCCTGAGCTCAAAATCTCAAATTCGAACTAAACAGGTCAAATGATGAAGAGGAGAAAGTTAAAAGATGCCAGATTACGAAATGTAAAATCTCTAAATTTAGATGCTCTATTTGGCTCCTTCTTCATAAAACTTCATCCTAAAACTCATCGTCAAACTCCTACATACACAGTGTAGCCTACGAGTCCATGCACATAGCGCGTCGCTCGTGGTATATTTTAAAACGGAAAAAAGAAAAAAAAAAAGATAACGTTAAAGACGAGTGTGTGTACACTATGCTGTAACTTTAACCAAAGTCCATATAAAAATGCCAACAACTTACTTGCCAAATATAAACGCGATAATTGTTAATAGCGTACAACCATAAAATTCAAAAATGAAAGTTAATCATCGATAAACGCTAGTAAATTTCAAACTAACATTCAAAACAACAGTTAATCCAAAAAAAAATATTACAGCAATTATTCTAAAATACTGGTACAGTGATACTACAGTACGAAAAACTACGATACATGTATAAACATAATTACTTAATTACCTTGTTTTTCTTAAAAATATATCTCAATAAAGTAAAACCCAGTTACGAAACTTATTTCATCAAAGAGAATAAATCAAGACTATATTATAGTTTGAAATATCAACTAAAAACGTAAAAATAATAGTAAAAGCTTAAATAATTTACAAACCTTCTTTCGTCGGTAGAGGATTTTTTTCTTGAGTGTGAGTATGTTTTAACTTTGAGGAATTAAAACTTTTTAATTCAGCCTTAATTTGAGCCATTTCTGCGCTTGGTGGACTAGCCATCTTTAGTTTTCTTTAAAAGTTCGGTCTACCGCGTTTTTAAAAGAATGAAATCAGTCTACTTCGTCTAAATGAATCTGAAAAATAAAATAAAAAAAAAGATAGTAAAAAAAAATGTAAAAAAGTTATAAATTAAAAAAAAAGACACCCTCTGAACAAAACTACTTTAAAATACTATACATTATTACCTATTTTCGAATTTTATTACACCTGTTAAATATCATGCGAACAGGCGTTATCCCTGCATAATATATTTAACGTTATTAAATTAAGTGTGGAAAAACTTAAAAAAAAAAAATAGATTACCAACTAACTAAAGCAAGTTAAACAAAATTTAAATATTTACTCGATTGAAATCAACATAAATTGAAAATGTCAACATCTGCAAGTTATGCAAACGTCACGACCACATCGCAAACAATATAACAAGATAAAAAAAAGCTACGAGGAATGGCATTCGAAAACAATTTCTCATCGTACCTTTTAAAGATGCTGACCGATATAATTATTATTCGAGGAAGTGATAGTTCGTTCGATCAAATAAAGGTGAGCGTATTTTTCGTGTCGAAATTCATACACGCCATTTGCAAACTTTAATAATTTTAATTCATCGACACACCACGCCCATTTTTCTAACTTATTGCAGAAACGTTAACCTAATAGTATTTTTGTCATTTATATAAAACGCTTTTCAGTTCATATAATAAATTTATTTTTTTAAAAAAATGCAACAACAAAGAAATATGCAACCAACAGCTACAGTAGTTTCGGTGATGCAATAAAACAAGTGTTTTATAAATTATAAATAATAAAAAAAGAAAAGAAACTACAAATTTCGGAAACTATTCTTATTAAAGTGTAAATTATTCTTGGTTTGAACATCACGCGAGCAAAAATTTGTTTCGGTACATTGTTAACCAAAAAAAGAATAAATTGAGCCTGATCCCGACCTTAAAAGTTTTTTTTTTTTTACTCCTCGACTTAAGTAAAATATTATTATGCGCGCGATCATTTAATAACCGAAAAGAATTTAATAAACTACAAAACAATCTCGTATTCTTTATTTTCTTTTCTACTAATGGTAGAACGCTGCAAGTGACCCGGGCAAACTACAATGTGTCAAAATACTGTATTCTCTGAAATCAGGAAACGGGATATGAACTAATAATTATAGCGCTCATTTTGACGAACTTAACATTGTGGAAATTACGTCTAAGGAAATGCTTAATTGACACTGTACAATAATTCTCGTGGCTAAAAAGCGTGAACTACAAAGTTTATGCTTGGAAATTCTCATTAATTAGAACACTTAAAATTGAATTTCATAGCTCCCATTAAAGCGGTGAAATGACCGTTTTTAAGAAAAACTTGCGCACATTTTTCCACCAATAATAATATGGTCGTAGTATATAATATCGAATGACATATGTGCGCCCACAAAAGCTGCGAACAATATTATTCATTGGGACAACGACTATTCGATGGAAAATAACGTCGAAAAGAGAAACTCCAGATGGTAAAATGAACAGCTAACGCATTAACACCTGTTTTTTCCGTCATCGGCTGCGCAAAATATACTCAAAAGGATGTTATTTTTCCGTCTAAGAAAAATTTTAACGGCAATTTTTATTAAAAGCCCCGTTTTATTAAAAAAAAAAAAAAAAAAAATCGAAATTTACCCAAATTAAAATTAAAATTTTATTTAAATATGGACAATTAAGTTGGAACTCAAAAGTTTATAAATGAACGTTTTCCGAAAGTTTTTCCGAAATTTTGTACATGAACAACATCCTTCAAAACTACAAAGAGATTGCATTGTCCAAAAAAAAAAGGAGTATCCGCCATCAATGCACACGCGCCCATAAAAAAATATTAAAAACAATGCTCCCTACTCCTAGTTATTACATCCTTTCTCATACTCAAAATATTATAACTATTTTGCAATTCAATCTTCTTCTTATAAAAAAAAAAAAAATTCCTGATTTAACGAATATTAAATGCAAATTGAAAAACCGGTTTCATCCATCAATGACATGAAAGGTGGACCTGAGCATGCAGTTTCGTCTAGCATTTCTTAGAACAAAATTCCGCCTAAATTAAGAAGGCCAAAAAAAAATATATATATATTATATACTCGTATATCCGTCATTTAATAAAATAATTTTTGTCAACTAGTAGTCAAAAGCCTAAAAATTATTAATATTCAACTTTGCGTTGACCTCGTTTAAATTCTACCTGTAGATTTGTGGGTGGAGGGGAAAAAAATTCATTCGTCAAGGCAGGCAGCGGCCTTTCTGAAGATTAAATGCGCTCGGGTAAGCACTCTCTAACTGATTACACATTCATTTTAATTTTATTTATTAAAAAAAAAAAAAATTACCTGGTGTTCCAAAAAAAATAATAATAATAATTCAAAAACTTATGCGCAACACCATAAAATGTTATCTATAGTATAATGTTTTTTTTTTAAAAAAAAAAAAAAAAAATACAAGCTCCTTCCTTCAACCATCTCAAGATTTTGTCCGAAGCAATAGTAACAACTACATGTACAATACAACGGTTGTGTTTGTAGTACATTAGTAGTGACGGCATCGTTTGTTAACATCAACTAAACTTGAGTCGGTCCGGTTCGAATACTAATGAATCGGTTGAAAAGTAGAGAGGTCAAACGTACACTCGAATAAAACCAGAACAATTCGGGCCTATAACCTCTAGTTCTATTTCAATTGCAACTAACAATTCAACAACAACAAAAAAAAAATTCTCGCTTCAACTCGGTTGTTTACGCTCGACCATATTTGGTTCGACAGTAACAAAATATCGAATATTACTTGACCAAAAAAAAACAAAAAAAAAATTATTTGAAAGCAAACTTGAATTAAAAGAGAGAGAAAAAAAAATCTTTTTTTTTTTTTTTTTTGGATGATGTCATGCATTCTTTAAAATGACATCATCGCCACCTTTTTTTCGCCCTTTCCATTAACAAGTTTGAAAGGCAGACTTACCTAAAACTCGACATTAACGAAAAATCTCTATTTACTACATAAAAGAAATTTCCAGAAAGAAAAAAAAAAAAAGAAAAACCACTCAAAAATTTGATACTATTATCAGCGTAAAAAGTGAATGAAAAAGCTTAAATTGCGCCGAAATTTATTTATACAACATTTTCTTTCTCCTTGCTCTTTCGCTCCCACCCATGCGCCCACTCACTTCACTACCCCCCAAAGAAAACCCCTTCTCTCTCATCATCATCATTTAATTCATCTTCTTCCAATATATTAAAGTAAACGAAAACAGCCCAGCCAGTCGTCTTTTTTCGCTTTCCCCGCAGCAAAAATGTTCCGACGACGAGTTGGTTGAAGGGAGGCCGAGGGTGGATAACCTAAACAACACTCATGTTTTTCCATACGAATAGTCTATGCATCATCGTAAAAACCCTCCGATGAAAAAATGCCTGGATGACATTTTGCGTTACCCAATGTCACGCAAAAGCTGTTTTTTGTTATTTTTTTTTTCTTCAAGGTCTGTTATATAAACATTCGAAGCTAATAAAATGTCCATGTAACTACGATAATAATATTCAAACGTCACGTATATTTTAAATCAATAAAAGTTGAAATAATTAAAACTTCCTCCTCACTTAAAAAAAAAAAAAAAGAAAATAGATGACCAAAATGAAGAATCTATTAAAGAAAGGATAATAATATTTAAATTGTAAAGTTAGTTAAAAATAGTACAAGTTGAATAAACTTTGGAAAGTAAAAATTTTTGTTTAAAAAAAAAATAAAAAAAATACGTGAAGGAAGAATAAAGCTTCAAATTCGCAAATTATGTAGACCATCAGATTATAGTCAATTGTAAATGACGAGAAAATGAATGAACGCGCGGGAGATCGATATAAAAGTACAATGTAGTAAAAACAAAAAAAAAAAGTTTCTCAAGCAGATAAAAACTAAAGCGCGAGAAAAAAAAAAGCGAAAAATATTTGTTCGTTTCGCATCGTTGATAATAGATTATGAAAAGTCAACATTTTCCGAATGATTGGTTTTAAGAGTTCCCAAGTAACCATCGCATTTATAACACGGGTATCCGAATTAATATTTATTCCGGTGCTCGAGAATTTTTTTTTTTTTTTTTAAATATTTAATCGAAATTTTACTAATGTCTATTGATTGTAGTATTTTCAAATTACTGTACTCGAGAATTTTCGGTGTCCGAGTAAGCGATTATTATTTCTCTGATCTAGCTCGAATTTTGAATGAAAAAGATGGAAGAAAAATATTCAGGGAAATAAAAGCTTCAAGGAGATGTTACTATTCTGCACTCTTTCTAGTTCCATCCTTAAATTCTCAGTTTGAAAAAAAAAAAAACTACAGTATATAAATTGGCTTCGGTAATTATAATTAGTCAAATTAAAAAAAAAAAAAATAAGCTTGAAAAATTATAAAAACCGATATCTTTAAAAAATTAAATACGCGACCAAATTTCTCGGATATTCGAGTACATGTACTCGAAAAAATTCGATTTTCGTAACGCTAGATGGATTGATAGATCTTACCCGGCCTCTTTCTTACACTTTCGGAGAAAAAAAAAATAATTGGCGAAAACAACCGCAAAGTAGAAGAAAGATGAATCTATCAAATTTACGGAATACGTGCAGTCGATTACAGTCAATTTTCATGTATCTTCTCATGAAAGTAGTTTCATCAATTTTCTATCCGGAAGTGCATGTCGGTGTTGGCCAATGCGGATGGGTGGGCCGAACTAGTCATGCGTGCCATTTTTTTTTTTTTATAGAATTTTATTTAATAAAAAAAATCGGTTTTTTTTACCTAACCTCCCACTACCTCTCTCTACTGCAGTATTTATTGTTGAACTCTCCTAATATTTTATCTAGAGATAGCTATAGCGCCTAGTTAAACAAGAATTAGAACTTTTTTTAAGCAGGTTTCTATTCTGTTTTTTTTCTTCTTCTTATGTATAAAATAGAAACCTAGACGGCAAAACATTTCCAGACATTTACGAATAAAAATAACGCAATAAAATGACATTTAAATCTAAATAAAGAACCCAAAAAAATAAATAAAACTTTCTAAAAAAATAAAAAAAAACTAGATAATTACGAAATAACGCACCAAATAATTATTTTCAAAAAAATATTAATTTATAAATGTCACTTTCAGAAACTATTTTATTGATATAATAAATAAAAACTTTAATCTGTTAATAATGTTGTTAAGCCAAACAATAAAATGAAGGAAAAGTTACCAAAGTTTTTAGTTTTTTTTTTTTTTAAAAAGATTCAAATACATGTACAGTAGTTTGAAAATAATTCTTATAATGCATAATAATTAAGCTTACAAATTTTCTAAAAATAATATTGAGCTAAATTAAATTACTTTTCTATACACTTTTTTGAAATATTTTTATAATTTAAATCTTGAAACGCCAAAAAAAAAAAAAAATTCTTAAATAAAAGTTAAAAAAAAAATATTACATAAAACAAAATTATTTTATCATCGATGGAAAATGTCTTGTACGGTATTTACATAGCAGCATATTGACAATAATTGTTAAACACTACTCAACAAATAAAACGCATGCGATACGCGTTGTCGTCGAATTTGACGAGCGAGTGCCAAAAAAAAACAAAATCTAAGCGTAATAAATTTTCTCACCTTTTAGATAAATCCACTCGGAAGAAATTCAATCAGTAGATATAAAACCCCGATACAGCGATTATTTCTTATAGACAATGCCGCGCATTAAATAATCAAACAAAGTTGTCTCTGTCTGTTCCAGTAAAAGTAGCGATTATGAGACTCGTCGATTGAAGTCTCTTTCATTTTATACCTATACAGTATACCTACTTGTAGCTTAGACCGGATAAAGTTCTGACATTAATTGATAAGCCAATGTGATTCAGTGTCATCGATCGATAAAAATCGCACGCGCGACGTTACTGAACTACTCATCGATCCGATGAAGACATAAATAAATATATCAACGCAAAAATATTAGAAACGCGTTGAATATTGTTGAATGATAATAATCAAAAGACAATAAAACGTTGCGCGCGGTTAGATTGCGACATAAACAAACGCTTGAGAAAATGAAAGAAAAACACTATAAACAATATCAGTCATTTTCATTCGTTCAACTTTGCTCCATAATTTGAACTCGAAAAGTCTAACCTTTAAATGTGTAATCCTTAATAATAAATTTAAGCGCTCTCACCATAATACTGTCTAATTTTCAGCAATAGTTTATTTATTCGATAAGTCAAATGTCTGCGTTCTCAGAATTAAACTCAAAACATAAAATGGTTTAACCAAAAAAAAAAAAAACAATTTATAGCGAGTAATTATTATTATTATTTTTTTTTTGTTATCTAAGCTAACTATAAATTAATTAAAAAGTTCAAGAAAAGTAACAAAAAAATAAAATTTTAAATAAACTTACTGTATTATGTACCAGAATAATTATTATGATATTATTCAAGTTTCTAAAAACGAAAATAAATACCGGTAACAAAAATGCAGTAAAAAAAATCTTACCTAAGAATTTTTTTAATTATAATACTTTTTTGCTACTTTTTCGGGTTAATGCAATTTTATTTTTTTTAATATCCAAGTGTAATAAGTTTGCTCACCTTGTCGCTTTAAAAATTATGAAATTCTAGTAAAAAAAAAAAACCCTCATCATTTCATCAAAACTTTTTATTAATACTAGCCAACAATAATTCTATTTAAAAAGTCTTAATAATCAGTAAATGTCATCAATAATACTGTATTGTTTTTAATTTTTTGATTTGTAAAAATGAGTCAGGGCACGATAACTGTTACTGTACTCGCGCGGCATGTTCCAAGTTTCTCGACACTCGGTGCAGAGAAAAACAGGGTAAATTTATTTGTCTTTTTTTTTTTTTTCTTCTTTTCATTTTCAGTCTTTACGTTTGTATTTTCCTGAAATAGCATAGTGACGACATTTGCGCCTCATTACTCAGGAAGTCTTCAAGACTGTATAATTTGAAAGAAAAAAAAAAAACAACGCAACGACTGAATTTTCCATGTAACATACTATACGCTGGCGTCGTACACATCGTTCATTGTTCTCTACCGTTTATTTTTAAGAGAAAAGTGTAGAAAACGCAGAGCAACAAGTTTGAAACGTGGCCTCAAAATATTATGCAGTACATTTATAAGGGGAAAAAATAAAAGAATAATTGTTTAATAGTTATTTAAAAAAGTGCTAAGTGACAGACAGTTATGAGCGAAAAGTGTATTGCTTTTTATAAGTTTCTTGAAAACTGTGGCCCATATTTCTCCCGTAAAAAAATGTATTTATGGTAAAGCAAAACAAAACAAAAAAAAAAATACTCCACGAAATGGGCACACCTGCCCCTTTTCAAAACGATGTCATCTTTAAAAGACGTACATTAGCTCTGCAGGGATTGCAACCCGTATTGAGCCTCTTATTTTTGTGAAAAGAAAACACCAAAAAAAAAAAAAAAAATGTCACCAAAACTGCGAACAAAATCTTTTTCTAAAGAAATGCGATTATATCACTTCGACGAGCTCAAAGTACGATTAAAACCTGAGGAATATTAAATCAGCTTAAAAAATAAAGAAAAAAAAAAAACTAGACCGGATATAAGCCGCAAACCTTATCGTCGACAAATGTCTCAGCCACTCTTTACATACGACGCCTGTATTTATTTCAACTTTTATTTATTTATCTATATTTTTTTTAGAAAGAATTATGCAAGATTTTTTTTTTTTTATAAACAGAAGTTTCTTTCGATGAGAATTTCTTGTCCCTCTGTTTCGTGTTTCCCTAAACGCAAAATCGAGTTTTCAAATTGTTGATAATAATAATAATAATTATATCGATTTTATAATTCGCAAATCGCAATAAAACATGTTGGTCACCCACGATGTCGAGCGATAAAATCATCAAACACATTTTTTTTTTAAATAATAATTGGAGAATCTAGGATTATCATCGTCATTTGCACCACTTATCACACAGACTCGATACAAAATAATGACATTGTAGGCGTTGTCTGGATAAACAAGATTCTGACCAAGTTGTCAACCCCATTAGCCCAAAACAATAAATAAATCTAATAACTTTAATCGATTTCTTCTTTTGTAATTATCATTACAGTAGGCCTACTTGATTTTAACACGAACTGCAATTAAAATTGACAGAAGAATATTACATTTTATGATATTTTTATCATAATTTTTTCTTCTTCTGATTACTGTTCGGGTATAAAGATAATCAAAAAAAAAAAAAAATTTTATATCGCTCATTATTTAAATAAAACTTTAAGGTGTGGGCGCTTATATTTATCTTTACTTCAATTAATTCAACAAATTAAATGATTATTTAAATTGAAATGTGTATATACAGTGTATTTGCGGAATAATTATATGCCTGCTATTTTTTTTTTTTTAGCATGAAAATGTTTTTTTAAAATATTTGCGAAAATTTATTGTTATATAAAAGCGTTTATAATTTTCTTTTTATTAATTAATTCGAATAAGCGTGAGATCGAATTAATGCGTGTGACAGCTGGTTAAGTAGAAAGTGTATTTGAAAAACGAAACAACTGTGTGTACCTATGAATATGCATACAGGGCTTTTATTACGCCAACATTGTAGCCTACTGTATTTGAAGAGATGACTCATCGACCAAAGAAAGATTATTTTGCTTTAAATAAAATAAATTCTTTCTTGCTTTTTAATTAATCTGCCCGACTAATCTTTCTTTTTTTAAAAAAAAAAGTTTACCATCAGATGAAAACCAAAGTTTAAGAAAAATTAATTAAAATGTTTTTCATAACAAAATTACGTCATTTATATTCGGTGACACGAATGTGCCGGTATAATTTTATTTGTCGACATTTTTTAAGCATGTACCAAAAGTATAAACATATTAATATTTTAAGAGATTCAGCAAATAAAAAAATTTTTATTGTGAAGCACAACCCATATTTACGAAGAACCAAAGGGAGAAAGAAAGATGTCAATTTGTGACCCAGCCCAAAAATAATAACAAAAACGTATAAACTAAGGATTCGTGCAGCTTATAAATAATAAAAATTCAATATTTGACGAGAATGCTAAATAATATTTACCTTTAAAGATGATTCCCAAGTATTTTCACAAATTGCGATGTAAACTCCACACTGAACAAAACACAACACACCCAAACTTTTCGGAACAAAATGTCAGTTTATTAATAAACTTTAGCTGAGGAGCTTTTTCAAACCTTCCCTTTACCAACAAAAGTTTAAAATGAACCTTCTCGGAAAACCCGCCGCCAACAACAACTAGGGAATCGATCGCCGACGATTTGCCATCTGGTGGAAAATCGAAAAAGTAAGCCAAGGCGCGCGAAAATTTAAATAAATAATATTGAGTAGAAGTTCAACGAACATTTAATTTCAAATAATTCACATAATTATTAATTAAATAACTGGCAATTAAGAATTCATTACTCGTACAATGCATTATGAATTATTATAATATATTGATCAGCCTAAAAATTTGGTCTTTGTAACTCATAATATGATAATAGTTCATTTATCCATCAAAATACCTTTAAAAACCGACTAGCCATGAAACTCCAAGCTTTTATCAATAAACAGCTCGTCACCGTAACATTACCGATTATTATATATACAATTTAATTGATAATTAACCAGGCAGTCTTAATTTAGGTCATCAAATTTATAAAAAAGTTAAGATCTCTACTTAGATGGAAAGTAGATTGACAAAAACGAATAATCATGCTTCATCATCATGATTTCACCACAATTACGCGTCTCTTAATTTAAAATATTTGTTGTATATAAAGTAGATTTAATTACTTATTAAAAAAAAAGCCAAAATCGAAGAAATATGTCAGAGAAAAGTTAATTGACTTTAATCTAAAATATTATCCGTTTTTTTACCTTCGGCGTATCTTTTCCACATTTTGTGATAAAGACCTTCCAAATCCGTAGTATATTTTTTGCAATTAAATAAGGGGCTCTCTGTTCGAGCTTTCCAAACTTTTGCTCGTATTGCTTTTAAACTGAAATATTTTATAATTAATATCACACTTCCCTTCAGCCAATACTATTATTAACTCACAATTCGCGCTCTGTTCCAAGTCTAACAGCAACCTCCTCGTATTCTGTTCTATCGTGAGCGATTAGTTCCGGACATCCCAAAGTCGTGAGTTGAGAAGCAGCCACTCTAGAAGCCAAAGTCTCCCCAACTAGTGTCACCATCGGAGTACCAGCCCACAAAACGTCCATACCAGTAGTATGTCCGTTGCACAAGGGTGTATCAAGACAGATATCGGCAAGTTGCCCTCTTCTCACGTGCTCTTCCTTAGGAGCAACATTAGAGAAGATAATGGCATTGCTAGCCAAACCCATCTGAATGGCTGTTGTTAATACATTTGATTCACCAACAGCAGGAAATCTTAGTAACCAAAGGCAGCTTTTTGGAACCCTATTTAAAATCTTTAATAAAAAAAATTTACATTTAATTTAAGTAAAATACTATCCAATAAGAACTAAAATATTACATTAATCCACATCTGTAGTGTTGCTGGGTCAATTTTGTATAATTGATTAAAGTTACAGTAAATAACGGCATCTTCTGGCAGGCCATACTGTTGCCTTGTCGTAACTATGATACTCTGTGGAACTTCTTCACCAGTAGCGGCTTTATTATTAGTCTTTTAAAAAATTTACGAGAAATTTGTTACCAGAATTTCTTCTTTTTTTTTTTTATTGATTATTGTGGTAAATACCTGTGTTGTCGTTAACCCATTTTGAATAACAATGCCATTAACAGAAGTTTGAATTTGCCCGGTAAGTATCATGTTTTGAATAGGTGTGGTTGTTGGTAATTCGATGACACTGGTCGCCACTTCAACAGGTTTAGAATTACCAATTCCAGTTCGATTCACAATTTCTCGAATTTGCTAAAAAACAAATATATAAGAACCATGATAAATTAAAAATATGAGATAGAACAAAATAAAAATTATATACTGTACCTTAACTTCGACTTTTTCAATAATAGGCGATAAATCAGCAGCATTGACAATAGCGTGATTATCTGGCACTGATGTATTTTTGCCTAAATTTTCTTTTTCGGATATTACAAGCCTTTCCGTCAGATGAGGAAACATTCGCCTGTGGTCCCCAATGAAAAACGTGTCTGGCATGTAAACTAACTTTTCTGAATACTGATGAGCCAAGTCAAGAGGAGATGTTACGCGATCAGTTATTATATAGTCCATAAATGGAGCTCCGCTGGTCCCTGGATATCCCAACCACATTACCTAAAATCGAGATATTAGTTTTGGGAGAATTTAACTACATCTTTAGCTATTTTACCTGAATAGGCGCAGGTCGTAATGCAAAAATTTCGTTTCTGGCTCCTTTTGTATAACCGTTCATGTTAATCAATATGCTGATGTTATCAGCATAAATTCGATCAGCCGCTTTGCCATTACACGGATACTAAATATTTCAAGATTTTATTTGCACTGTATCATAACTAATAGGCAAATAATTCGTTAAATTTACTTGAGATAAATCTACAAAATGTTCTGATTCGTTAGCAATTGTTGAACGAAAGTTTGTGCCATCATCCGGGCTCAATGAATAACAAAATACCTAAGAAAATTTACCATAATTTTTGTGCCATAATTAATTTATTTAATAGCCTACCTCTACAATACCACGATTATGCATTCCAGGAATACTTTGCATAAGATGTGAAGTTGGGTGATTTCCAAAATCGGAGCTCACATATCCGATCTTAAGTCGCCCATTTAGATCCTTTAAATGCTTATACAACGGTTTATGAAGAACATGAATCTACAACCATTAAAAATTCATTTTCAAATGAACTATTCTTTAAATAATGAAAAACTTGCCTTCTCAAGACACAAGTTAGCATGCTTAGTAGCAATGGTTTTTCTAAACTCGTGAGAAAGTGGATAAAGCATGCTATGATGAGGATGAACAGAAGGCAATCTATTTTTTGACAGCTGATCAGCAACAATCGCCACTAAACGTTTCATTCGCGCTTCATAGTCAGACCAATCGCAAACAATCTAAATAAAATTAATAATTATTAAAGAAATAAAGTTAAGGTTTCCATAACTTATACCTGTAAACAATGGGCCAAGTTGCAGAAAGCATCAGGAAAATCTGGTTTCAACTTTAACGCCGTTTTGTAGGAAGCAATAGCTTCTGGAATATTACCAGAATCTTTGTGGATTGAAGCTAAATTAGAATGAGCATCAGCAAAGGCTGGATTGATCTGAATTGCCCGAGTATAACATTGAAGAGCTCCTTGAATATCCTGCATCTCTTTCAATGTGTTTCCCATATTCGAGTAGGCATCAGCGAAAGACGGCTGAATTCTAAAACAAATAAACAATATTTAAGTCAGCAAATAACGTAACAAATATTTATTTTATCAAAGTACCTAATCGCTTCCTTATAGTGCATGAGAGCTTCATTTAATTTCCCTTGTTGCTGCAGAACACTGGCTAAATTTGAGTGAGCAGCTGCAAAATCTGGGAAAACGTCCAGTGCTTTAAGATATAATCTTGTAGCTTCTTCTGTTAACCCTTGTTCTCTTTTGATATTAGCCAAATTATTAAGTGAATCGGCATGAGTTGGACTTAGGCGAAGAGCTGTATTGTAACAATCCTCTGCCTCGGAGACTTGACCTTTCTCCTTCAAAGCGTTGGCCAAATTGCAATAAGCGTCGGGAAAGTTAGGTTGAAGCTCGATGGCTCTTCGATATGTGTCGATGGCCAAGTCAATTAATCTAATAATAACATAATTAATGTTCTAAGCAAGACTATAATAAAAAAAAAAAATGTTACCCCTGCTCATAATATACACATGCTAGGTTGCCATGAACAACGGCGTGATTAGGGCTTAGACTCAAAGCCCGAAGATAAGCAGCGACAGCTCTGTAATGAGAATTAGAAAAACCACATAAATTTAAGCGTTAACCTAATTTCACACATCACTAAATTTCAAGGGAAATCTTTTAAGTAACATTTTCGTTAAAATACTATTTCACGAACTTCTAAAGAAACACTTAAATAAGCATTAGATTAAAACAGTTTAAAAAATTAGTTTCGCGCAGAGGCTCAAAATATATATTACTAAGGCATTACTATGTTGGCTAAATGCCTATACATGTGCAACTCTAGTAATGGAAAACTATAAAAAAAAAATACAGTAGTAAACGATTCAACATTTCGAAAAAAAATAACCAAAATTAATCCTAAATGTGTCTTAAAATATAAAATTCTGTGCGTCACATCGCGCAGCATAATAATTATCAAGATAGAGCTATGCAACCAGCTGTGCTTTCTGCCAAAAACACCCTCGACCCACTACTAAAATACAAGTGCGATATGCGAGAATATAAACGAAAATATTTATATCCTATCTAGTATTCATACGAAAAAAAAAAAAGCCATAAAACTAACAAACTTTAAAGAAAACTAACTTGAAGAGAAGATCATCTATCAACGTTTCTGTTAATTTTGACACGAGTTGCCAACAAAACGGCAACGGAAGTATGCTCCAAATTTTAAAAAGAATCAAAAACTGATATATTTTTTTAAAAAAAACAAACTACTGTAGTTACAAAACTCTTCTAAAACTCGCAAATACCCCTTTAATTAAAATTTATTGTACAGTATATTGATATTTTACCGCAATGGTTAATCGCTTTACACCATTATACTATTATAACAATTATGTCGGCAAACTTAATCCCTAATGTAGTTCAAATAATCCACAGAGAAAATATACAATCTCTCACTTTTCAAACGTCTTTTTACGCACTCAGCGCTTTTTTTTATTACTCTTGAAACGATCGAGCGCTCCATCACAATATCGATCTGGTAGCCATGGAACCAGCTGATAGAAAGAATGAACTTTATATCATTTATTTAAAACAAGACAGACGTTGCTGTGACAACCAAAAGCTCCTCAAAAAGTCATCAAACATTAAATTAGAATAAAAAGCTAATATGTAATCCAACATTTCATTAGACATATAACGTTTAGAAACGTCATCTGATAGTAAATAAACAACTCGCCTCTTTAACCATGTCCAACAGCCCCGCCGAGCGCGTTGAATTCTTGGTTGTCGAATAGTGTGAGGGTGGCAGTAAGTGTATACAATAACACAGGTGTAATCCATGGATCAAAGCAGGCGCGAGTAAAGGTGCCTCGAGTCCCCGTCGCCTTAACAGGAAAACGGGTTCAAGATGCAACTCTGACTCCATCCATGAATTTAAAAGGAAAAGTAAACAATTCGATAGCAGCTTTGAAGAAGAATGAGGCACAATTTGCACTAGATAATTTCTTTTTCTTTTTACTTATTGAACACATTGGACGGAAAAGGCCGTTGTCATCAGCTACAATAAAGCCGAATATTTAACCAGAATGTTTGTTGAGTAGAAAACGCAAAGCCCATGTGGTCACGAATCCAGCTATAATGCATTCTCTCACCTCGAAGAGATTGACAATTGCTTTTTATATATTCTCCTTCGTCCATTCTGTCGCCACATTAATCGTTCATGCCGGTGCAATCAATGACATTTATATAAAAAAAAGATGCAAGAAACTATTGTACGCGCACGGATTGCACTGGTGACGATCCATTACTTTAACGCTACAGTTGCCGTTTGCCAAAGCCGAAGAGTTAAGTTCAAAGTAAAGCAATCGATAGGCCAAAACGCTTAAGTGAAAAAAGAGCGCTTACAACATCTGAAGCATTCCCTTATCCCCCGTGCAATTCAATGGCTCAGTTCCCCTTCCCAATTGCAGGAAAGATGGATGCATTCCAAAAATCAAGCTTCCCTGCTTAAATAATGTTTATGCTGCATAGCGTGTTACCGCAACTAAATAATCGTCAATCTTTTGTTAAAGTAACTTTAAGAATCTTGCGTATAAAAATACGAATTAATAATTCTTTTAACAATGACTTCACAAAAACCCTCTCAGCGATATAAAATGCCAACATACTGTAGTATAATTATAAATTAATTGAAGATGGAAAAGTTCCAAAAGTGAAAATGTTTGAATAAAATTAATACGCGCTATTTAATTATTCGCTATAATACTAAAAACACACAGCCAATTGCCATATCAATATACTCGTACAATGTAATATCAAACATTATGTATCTCAAAACAAAATTATAAAAGTTAATTTTTGCCAACCTTATCTTAACCTTAGAAAAGTTAAATAAATTATAAAATCAAATCTTCAATAATCTGTGATCATAAAATTGAAATGAACACCATAGTTGGGTCCCTTTAATATTAATCACTTACTGAATGCACCTATCTATAGCAAATTATTACTGTACAGTATCTAACGTGTTGACTTTTTTTCCTTATCAGATAAATATATTTAAATATCGACTCACCTATCGAAGATACGTGCCTCCTTCAAAACATTTCCCAAGTTAATGTATGCATCCAAAAAGTTAGGGTCTAATGTTACAGCCTACAATGTAACAGTAAAATATACAAAATTAGCATTAAGAATAAGGATTAATAACAAATGAAAATACCTTTTCAAAATGGTGTATGGCCAACCAAATTTCTCCCTGAGCGTTAAAAACACATCCAAGATTACTCCAGGCTACTGCAAAATCCGGTCTTGTTTCGATAGCTTTCAAATAACAGGCCTTTATTTGATTTGTTGAAGTCGATTTCCAACGTGAATGCCAAAACACAAATTAAAGAAAAAATTCCAATGAATAAAATGTTAATTAATGATTTGCACAAATTCAGCTAGCCAGTGTCATTAAAAGTTCGCCATTAACTCGCTAATCATATCTAACTAGCAGTATCTTAGCTTAAGAAATCTCAACTTGCAAATCTAAGTGCTCAATGTACACTGGAAGCTTAAAACTATACATTTAGCGCGTTTTATTTAGTCGCCGTTCGCACAAATGAGAATGGGATATACGTAAACCTCAATTACGACAAATTATCTTTACGTTTTCTCTTAAGACTAGTTTAAAATTGTAATATTTAAACATTTAAATAAGAAAAAGAAAACCGCATTTAGAAATTTGAATACATCCCTTTCACAAAGTAGTATACTTCCGCAAAACTAGCAAACAAAAAACTGCCAGAGTTTGATATTATGCAATGCGCAAATCAAGTGAGTTGAAGTTGATAACCCACCCAACCAACCAGCTAGGCAGGTAGCCGGTTAAGAGTGTGCCCTCGCTGCTGCAAATGCTACCATACCGGAACATTAAGAAGTGGATGGTCGTCTACCACAGAAGTGGGCGAATATTCCTTCGCAGAGGAGAATCATCGGACACTGACGAATTGTAGAAAGATGATCGTGATCCATCGGCCCTGGGAACCAACCGGATGGCTGTGAGTGGTATGGCACACACTTAGTAAAGACCCGCGGCTGATAGAGAAATAAAATTGGGAAGAGAAATGAAGAAAATCATGAGAATAGTGTGAACACTCGAGTGTGCACACGCTAAAATGAAAGACTGAGATAACAATTATCAAGCGCAACGCGAGCGCAAGAAAAAAAAAAAGTTTTCAGTTGAGCTTCGTTCATAAAGACTGAAAAGGAAGGATTAAAATATCAATTATTTGTTCCGAACTTTCCCGTCATCATGTAATGGTTGGCTGAGCTGTCAAATATGAACGGGTTTTAAATTATTGAGTAAAAGCGCGCATGCAAATGCTACGAGCATATTTCGGGAGACATTCGCAATTTCGCTGGTTACCTTCAATAAAGAGAAGAATTTTTAAAATAATTTCTGACAAGTAATCATAAAATTTCATATTGCCGGCTAAATACCAGCAAATATTACCAAACTATTACATTTTGAAAATGATTTAGAAACGCGGTAATAAATAAACGCGTGCTGTCTGAAATAGCTCAAATCGCATATTCGCGCCAAAACCAATATAAATGATAAAATAAGCGCTTGAAATTAACCAGTAATAGCAAAGGTCAATTTCTAGTGTTTTCTAAAGAAAAAATATACCTAAAAAAGCTAGAAACGCGCGTTCAAATAAAAACACAAAGCCACACGTTCTTTCACATTTACACTCGTTCGCATTCTTCACCTGCACACAGTATTAAAAAAATAACTAAAAAAACTAGATTCTGAAAAATAAAGTACTTTTAAGCTTCGAGATCATACAAACACAGACACAGCTATACCAAATGCATTTTCAGACAGCACGCGAATTTCAGAACCACGATCAAATATCTCTCAGATTATACTCGAGCCACTTTTTTTTAAAGTAAATACTCATTACAGCTGTTCATTAGCTATAAAATTCACAACTTGAATTAAACGTCAGAGTTTTTTGAAATTACCTTAGCCTCATCAAGACGACCAAGAGCTTTTAATAAGTTACCCAGATCACTCCGGACACAATATAAATCCTAATAATTTAACCAAAAAAAAATAAAAAAATTTACAATTCATTCAGACAATTTTAAAACGTGACATGTAACGTACTGGATTATATTGCAAAGCGGAAACGTAGGCTTGAACGGCTTGTTCCATATCTCCAGCTGCAACCAAGGCCGCTGCTAAATTTATATAGCCGTCGATAAAATCGGGCTTAAGACGAACAGCGTGACGATAATTCTCTAACGCTTCCGATAACTGCCCTCGTTCTTTAAAAACGTTTCCTAAATTGGAATATGCTTCCGCGAGCATTGGATTCTGTTTAATTGCTAATGTGCTGAAATGTGCGGACCTGTTAAATGAGGGTAAAATTTAATTTTATGAAAAAATATTTATAAAAATCAAACATTAAGTCTGTTTAATTACTCACCTATCAAGTTTACGACATTGGAAGTGAATGGAACTTAGCAACAATAACACTCCTGTATTATTGGGTTCCTGACGCCAAAGTTGCATGCAATGGCGCTCAGCGTTGTCATAATCACCAGCTTGATACTCCCGATGAGCCAATTCCGCTAAACCTAATAATGCAAACAATTTTTATTGCCACCATTAATATTAAGCATTACACTCAATTTTTTTAAACTATCAAGCGTAAATTGTACAACATTTAAGCAATACGAAGCAAAGCTTGGCTAGTAGCCTACGAATAATGTGAACCACCTCTCCAAAAATATTTATTTTTTTAAATTTATCGAGGAGTATTATCATAAACTTAAAGAAAGACAATCACAAACAACATTTAAAAAAAAAAAATGAAAATCAATAAATCGATTTTTAGGAATTCCAAAATAACGACGTGAAAACAATGAGGATCTCCCACCAATATGCTGGTTGGTACGCAGCCAGTTTAACAAAATCGATTTTGCATTAATATTTACGCAAATAACATGCCAAATTAATGTTAAGTTTCGATTTACGAGACATATACAATGTAAATATACATATCTTACCAGTACCATCTAATATTGTCGACATTTTCCTTGCTTTTAATGACGACGAAGAACAAACACATCTACAAATTGACGACCTCCATTTGCAAAACCATGAGGCGTTTCCGGGAGGTTACAGTGTATTCAAGCTTTGTCAATGTAGTGCAAATAATCGTTACATGAGGGCGCCACGTAAACATAAATGGTGTTCTCAAATTTACTACTAACCTTATTCCTTTTTGTATCATGTTTGAGAAAAAAGGGTTAAAGCCTATTAGAATAATAAATTAATGTTACAATCATAATAAATTAAATTTTTTTTCTTTTTAAAGAATTTAATTGGTTCAGAAATAAATTTTGTGTTATGTACCTTATAATAATGATACGCCACTGCACAGGTTTGTACAGTGATTGCAATTATAAAATTAAAAGCAGGCGAATAATAAGGTAGGATTTTTTGTTTGGAAGATCAATTATGTCCTCAAACAAATAAAGCTCGTTAAACTTTTTATAAATTATAAATATCGATATTTAAACAAATTTAGAAGAAGCGTTTAAAGAAATTTTTGCTCCCTGCAAGCTTTTTTTAATTATTATTACTGTATATTTTACATTTTAAATTCTAGAAAAAATGCAAGAAAATACTAATATTCAGGGTGGTGCAAAAAAAGTGGGACCCCCCCCCTTGTTATTTTTGTCGTTGTAAAAAAAAAATTGTAAAAATGTTAAAAATAATGACGTCAAAAGTTAAGTTAGTAAGTACATGTAAAGAAAATTTTACAATTTTAAATTCGCCAAAAAACATAATTTGATTATGATAAGTTTTCAAGAGGGGGGTTCCATTTTTTTGCGCCACCCTGTATATATTTTTTAATTTATACGAGTAGGCCTATACAGCACTATTATACCGTAAGTACCGTTATAATCAAGAAGAAAAAATAAATAAAAGTTAGAAAAATAAACTTTTTTTTTACCTGGAATAAACAAATTAATAATAACAATGCAGTTAAAATTTTATCGCCAAAACGTATTAAATACTACTAGTACTGCGAATAAGTAAAAATGTTGCTTTTTCGCGTGGTAAAGCTAATAATCATAATAAAAACCGTTTACTTTGCAGTTCACAACATTCAGGAAACAACAAATTAGATATCAAATTATACGTAATAAATCTTTCTGATTCGCTAAACTTTTTCAATGCCATGTGGGATGTAACCTATCATTCAATGATGCTGTTGCCATGATTACATTGAATAAAATGTAATTAACTGGTTTTGTGATGCAATCTGCAGTCATATTCATGACTCGCAAACACAATTTCTCCATGGAACAAACAATTCTTGTGTGCAAATAAACCTCCAAAGTACAAATAATAAACTACGAGATAAACATTGTGGGATTTACTCGATTCTAATATTCGGTTAACGCCTACATGCTGCAGCATCGGTGTAACTATTGGTAAATAAATTTTTGCTGCTGTCATCCTCACAATAAAATAATAATACAATATAAATTTGTTTTTTAGAAAATTGAATTAGATTTATAATTACTTTGGTGGGAAAAGACTTCATAAAAGTAAGTTAAAATTTTTTTTTTTTTTAATTTAAAATGTTACAAAATATGATTTATTAAAAACGTAATTTATTACTGTACTTGAACGCTCATAACTAAAAAAAAAAAGTCATCTACTGTTCCCGGTTCTAATTGAGCTAACATTCCTTTTTTAAATAAAACACATTCTTTTTGTCATAAAACGATGTTTATTAAGTCAAGGACAATAAAAACTCAATATCATGCAATAAAAGTGGCAGAAAATGAGAAACTATTAATTAAATAATAAATCATATTCATATAAAGTAAAAAGAACAATGTATTTACTAAAAGTAATAATACCGGTATAATTTATCAATTTTAAGGTAATTTATGTAACTACAGTAATATAATTTAGAAATGGATTTTTTTGGTCTACTGACAATTCCAAATTGGCTTGCCATTCTCATATTAGTCTTCACTGCACTGTACATGTAAGTCAATTCCCATTACAAATTTCCGTCATGCAATAATTTGGCACTGAACAATTTTTACAATTTAAATCGTTATTTTTTATTTTTATTTTTTAACTTTTTTAAAATAAATAAACAATGACATTACTGTAATTCATTACATGTTCTGTATTTTATAAAAAAAAAAAAAAATTATGTTTTACTTCAATTATTTGTTGGCTAGTAAATAATTCGATTTTTTTTTTAACACAATTATTTTCAGTTATGTAACATGGCACTTTGGTACTTTAGAAGCTATGGGTATACCTACACCTAAACCAATTCCCTTTTTAGGAAATCTCTGTGGAGATATGTTTAACGTAAGCAAAATTTAATAATAGTGTTTAGTATGTCAATAAAAAATAATTCCTTTGACAACTAGTACATGTAGCCTAACGTAATTACTGTAGCGTAAAAATAATTAGTTTTATTTTAACTAAACAGTGTTGATGCATAAAATATTATAGTACGATATAATATTATATGCAGTATTATACAGTACATGTACAGTATTTATATTAATAAAAATTAATTTATTATTTAACTTATTTGTAGGCTACAAACAATTTGGTCTTGTTTAATAAAAAAAAATTTTTTGGTCTATTAGTTTGTCCCTGATGAAGACATAAAAAATGCTAAATTATACGGCAAAACTCACGGGTATTAAAAAAGCTAATTTTTATAATTTTTACTTTCAATTTTTATAATTTTGAGTTTGTTAGCTTTTATTTCATAAGAGTTCCAACTGTTCGAACAAGCGACCCCGATTTGATAAAAGAAATCTGTGTTAAAGAGTTCAACTCATTCACTGATCATATGGTGATAATTTATAATTAATTGTTTATTTTGTGATAAACAATTGCTGTGTTTTTTTATTATCAAGTAATGTCAAATTCGTAGATTTACACACATGCAAAATTGTAAACATAAAATGATTTTGCAATAAATCAATTATTCCTTCTATTAATAGTCCATATTCTAACAGTAATCTGGCTATTTAAATTACATATCTCGAGTTTAATTTTTATAACTTAATAGATAATCTAGGAATTGACAACTTGTAAAATAAAAATACTTTTTCCTATGCCATAAACAGTGCTAATGCATTTTTGTTTACAATACCTAAGCGCTTAGATTTGAAGTCCATTGACCCCATCATGAACCGGTTTATTACCCAATTAACTGGAGATGAATGGCGTCACACTCGTAACCTCTTGACACCTTCCTTTACCAGTGGAAAACTAAGACAAGTGCAGTATAATTTTTACAACCATAAACGTCAAATAACGAGAAGAAAAAATGATTCGAGATCCATTTTTCATAAATTATTGTAGATGATTCCCCTGATAAACAAATGTGGTGATGAATTAATAAGCATTCTCGGCGAAAAAGCAGATAAAAACGAGAGTATAGAAATTAAAGAGTAATAGCTCAAATAATAACAGTCAATTTAATATTAATAAAAACATTTAACAAAATTGTATTAATGTTTTGTTTTACAGTAAATACATGGCATATTTAACTGATGTAATTGCGACTTGCGCTTTTGGTATGGAACTCAATAGCCAACGCATGAAAGACCAAGAATTTGTGCAACACGCCAAAAATTTGGTTTCTCAACAAAATATATTTAAACTTATTTTAGCATGTAAAAAACAATTTGAATAATTATTAACAAATTTAAAGATTTTCTCTATTACTGCGGTCAATTTTTTATATTTACCTTTTTTTTTTTTTCTTTTTTTAGTCGTATTACCAGGCAAAATTATAAAGTGGTTGAAAATTCAAGTAATGAGTCCAGAGTCGATGAGATTTTTCAAAAAAGTTGTTTTAGATATTATTGAATGTAGGCGTAAAACACAAATGGTATTATAGCCTATTAATTATTAAATCGATTTTTTTTGTCATATTATGTAAGGCTTACAATATTTTCAAATTATCTTTACAGAAAAGAAATGATTTTTTGCAATTGATGTTAGATGCCGTTGACGATCAAAAAATTGGTTTTACAAAGGACGATGATAGCCCAAAAAAAAGTTTGCAAAATAATATTATCTTAATTATCTACTGTAGATTTACATTAAAATAAATATTTTACCACTATAGTGCTATTGACTCACGATACTATTGTTGCTCAATCTGTTTTGTTTCTGTTTGCCGGATTCGAAACTACTGGCTCAACGCTCACATTTGCAACCTATTGCCTAGCTACAAATCAGCATTGTCAAGATAAAGTTATAAAAGAAATTGATGAAATTTTGGAAAACAATGAAGTTCGCAACCATCAAACTGTCAATGACGTTTAATGTTTCATTTTTTTTTTTTTTTTGAAATTAGGGAAAAATTGATTACGAAGCACTGTCAAAGATGCAATATTTGGAACAAGTCTTTTACGAGACTTTGAGAATGTACCCTCCGGCCATAAGGTGCATTAAAATTTTCGAAGTTTAAGTTTTAAGTATAAAATAACACTGCATATTTTTCATTTTTAAATAGAACTGATCGACAATGCACGCAAGATTGTGTGGTCAATGGAATACCTTTTAAAAAAGGAATGCTAATTGCCATTAATATATACGCCATTATGCATGATGAAGAATACTACGAAAATCCAGACAAATTTGATCCAGACAGGTAATTAAAACAAGGTTTTTACATTAAAAATAAAATGCATTAAGATGAAATATGTTTTTTTGACTAAAGATTTAGTCCGGAAGCTAAAGATAACAGAAACGCGTTTACATATTTAGCTTTCGGAACTGGACCCAGGAATTGCATCGGAATGAGATTTGCTTTAATGGAAATGAAATTAACTTTAGTTCATATACTAAAAAACTTCCGCCTTGTTGTGGCTAACGATACTCAGGTTTATTATATAAATTCTTATTAAAATAATCCTTTTTTTTTAAAAAAAAAATTATCGATTCTATTAGGTACCAATTGTTTTCCACAAAGGAAGATTTAATTTAATACCAACAACACCAGTTCGTTTGCAACTCGAAAGAAGGAAATAAAAATAATTCACGATAGCCACTAATTCTTTTCAATATCTACTTAATCAAGGCATATTTTCTTCGCGTAGACTAAATTTTTTATACTGTAGATATACGGAAGACAATCATAAAACTGAAATAATGTCGAGTTGCAAAATCGTCATGTCGAAATACCCCGATTATGACATACTGCACATGTACTTTGTTATTACTGATGATAGAAACAAACACAAAATTAAACCAATTGAAGGTTAATGCGATTGGGGATTAAATGTTTCAAAAGGATTACAGTTAATTGTTTCTTTTCATCTTTTATTTTACATCTATTATCTACTCTGCCACATCACAGAAGAAAAACAAGTTTGTGTCATTTGCAGGAAATAGAAATACTGTACTACCGATAATGATGATAATTAAGTTGTTTCAGTGATTTGCATTGTTTTTATTTAGCGCGTTTATGTTAATTATAAATGTTGTAGTGTTAGAAAATAAATAAAGGTAAAAAATAATTATTTTGTTCTCAAATTTGAAAATTATGCAGCATAAAAATAATGTCCATATAACTCTCTCTCTCTCTCTCTCAATTTGCTTAGGCGTGCTCACATATTACCTATCGATTTTAATCAATATTATCAATTAAAAAAAGTCACTATTTATTATTAAATACCGTAAAATACAAATTTATAATTCATTTGTCTAAAAACCGTTTAAAAAAGTCAGGGTAAGTACATGTAGTATACAATAAAATTTCACAGACGTGCATGCATCTACGTTAGAAACAAAAAGTAAGTTCAATCGACTAACGATAAATTATTTTTGGTATTTATTAACTACTTATTACGGACACTACGTGGCTTACTTTGTCAACGTTTGCTTCGCTTTCCAGTTGTTTTTCTTTTTTATGCTCCAAATGCACAATGATTTCGACAATGGCCACTCCAATGACGGCGCATACAATGAAAGCACTCAGTAAATACAATTTAACGCTGGTGCATAAAATACTGCTAATTCCAAAGAAAAACATTCCTCCAATTCCTGCAAAAACTTGCAAATTGCTTATAGTCGCCTCCAATTTACGTGTATTTGAAAAAACTACGTTGCAAATGGCTTAAATAGAAATAGAAATTAAACATTTTAAATCATTAGAACATAATCGCGTAGACTTGATTTACATACCACTCGATTGACTACCAACTACTCCTGAACCAATTCCCCAAACGGCAGAGAAGACGTAAAGGCAAATAACTGGAGAAGCAGCGGTCCAATAAAACATTCCCACGACACATGACAGATGGGCAATTGCCATTAAAACAAACGGAAAAAAGCGCGTTTTTGAACTGTTAAACCATCCACACGCCAATGCAGACAAGGGGCAAAAAACACCAAATAAAGTTGAGACGAATCCAACATATTCTACTCCAATGGAGCATGTAACAAATGCCTATTAAAATTTTTCATACGTTTAATTTCATAAATAAAATAAATTTAGAGATTTTAAGTTGCACACATTCTAATTTTAAAAAAAATAATAACAATTATACAAAATATTTTTCTGTATTTATAGATAAATTTTGCTTTTTCTACACTAAGCAGTAAGGCTTAAAATCATAAAATTATTTTAAGCCTATATATTAATTCAGATTGATCGGAAAGTAGTTACATTAGAATTAGTGCATCCTTGTTTTAAAAATATAATGGCAAGTATAATTATAGTGCACTTACTTTTGTCAGTTCCGTGCCAATGAAAGAATCATCGAAACCGTTGTAAGTAAAAAGAGGAATTAACAGCAAAATTTTTGGATGCCTCAAATGTACAATTGTATTGGCTAAAAGTCTCCAAAAAGATTTTTTATTTGCCTCCTTCTCTTCTATCGATTCTTTTTCAGATTTGATGTCATCCTTAATTTTTTCATTGTCGATTAGTTTGGGCAAATCGTCCAAGAAGATGGCAGCCACCAGCGTGCCTAATAGCACAGCTCCGATGCAGAAACCGCATAAGCCATACACTTTTGAATTGTCCGGCCTCAAGCTTTTTGCGCTGGAATTGCCCGTTGATTTAAAACTCACGCCCAAATCGTCGTTACAAAATTGCGTTCCGCAAATTTCCAGCGGATCATAGGTGAAATTCTTAGCCACTGGCGATGCCGCTCCGAGGATGAGCGAAGAAGCGATGTTTCCAATCGCGTGATTCCAATAATAAATTCCATAAAACGTGCCAAATAACCGAACGTTAATGGTTCGCCGAGGTGTGTCTACGTGCCCACTGTAATAATGCGACGCTTTGCTAATATAAAAATTTTGCGCGATCCACATACTGTTGAGGCCAAAGCCGTAAAGCGCAGCGGCCGGCGCCATTGTACCCCACACAGGGTAAAAGTTGGCGGCCATAAAAGCGCTGCACATAAAAGTTCCCAAAAGTATCATCTTCTTAGGACCAAGTTTGCTGATTAAAAAGTTATTAATTAATAAGCTACTTAGCAACTTTACGCACTCTCGAATGCTTAAAGACAAAGTTCCTATACCGCTCGCGGCATTTAATGAGCTCTGGACACTACTCATCGGGGATACCCCGCTGTATACGAACAGCCAAGTAATACTTAGCACGACAACGTTTTTCCAAACACGAAAACTTACACTTCTAGTTTTTTTTTCTAAGGTAGAATTAACGATATTATCGGTTGATTTGCTGTATGGAGAGGAATCCATGTTCATCGATTCAGTGGAGGAATTTATTGGCTCCGAATTAAACACCATTTTCAAGCTAAAAATTTAATTTTGGAATGAAATATTTGACTTTTTTAAAAAAAAAAAAAAAAAATTATAATAATAATAATAAATAAATTCTGTAGAATTAATATTCTGTAAATGCGAAGTTGTCTACTGTATTAATATTTAAAACTTCCAAGTGAAAAGCATGACCTTGCACATTATCAGACAATACAGAAATAATTTTAAATTCAAAGTTTATCATTTGCAGAATTTGCTAAAAGTCGCTTTACTTTCTAATTTGACCGTGTAATTAAGCGGTATAGAAGCTGCTTAGAGAGTGTGGAAGCAAAAATAAATTCACTTTTGAATTACATGTATTTTACAAAAGATTCTTTGAAATTATTTCGCAACAAATCTATCTCGCAATGTCGAAATAAATTTGCCAATAATAAGGAAGTTTTCCTGATTTTATGATCTCGTATCTCTATTGATGAAGAGCATCTATTATTTCTTTTTAATTTCTCCATTACATCTTTTTTTGTTCCTTTTAATTCATTTACAAGAAAAAAATTCAAGGTCAGCTACCCAACATTTAGCCCTGATGGGGTTAAATTTCAAAATATTTCTGCAAGTTACTGTTCATTTCATGTAAATGAATAAAATAAAACAAAAGAAGTCGTTATCTTTCTAAAACTACAAAGGACAAAGCCACTAATTTTATTTTGCTTATTTGTTTAAAATGATGGCACATAGGTGCGAATTTTAACGAAGGGTTAGACAAAAGGAACAACAATAACTTAAATTAATAATTCATTTTAATTCTAAGAAAGTTTTAAAGGAAAAGCAGCTTTAAAACTACAATTAAATTTAAGTTGGCTGCCTTGAATGTAAAAAAAAAAATTATTTTTTCAAAATGTTTTTTAAAACGTTTGATCTAAATATTTTAATAAAAAAACAGTAAATCAAATTTTTTAAAAAAAAAAAAAAAAAATGTAATGCAATGTAGCCTATATGTAACTAACAATTAAAAATTATAACGGATATTAATTGTGCAGCAGATTTAAAAAAAAAAAATTATAAGTACAGCATGCGTTGAATGTAGTATTTTTTAAATTAGGACAAATTAGTAGTTCAAATTTGTGCTGCGCGGCTTAAGCTAATTACTTTTGCAAACACGTAAACAAAACAAAAAAATCATAATCTAAATTTTGAAAGTTATTAATGTATCGGTAAATTGATCTGCCCGAGTATCAAAATACAATTGCAAACTTAAATGCTTTTCAATAATTAATTTTTCCGACTGCATGCAGCTTGCAGCTATTAATTGTAATAAATTTTTTAAGTGAAAGTGAAATTAAATTCTCCATCCATTGAATTGTCTTAACAGCAGTACAATATTATTCCTTTAATTAAATGAACAATTTAAATAGAGCAATTACCTGTCGTCTGGCGTAGGCAAAAAATTATTATTATTAAAACCAAAATAGCAACTCCATGTGAAAGTTTCAATTGCTGGCTACTAATAGGTATAAATTAAAGCATTCGTTTTTCTAAATCCTGGCAGCGTGTAAAAGTAACCGCGCATCAATCAAAATAAAAGCTAACGTTACCGCACAATCAAATGTTACAGTGATCAGGCATGTTTCTTGTTTATAATAATTTTACCTTCATCAAGTCAAGGAAATTGAGTTGGAATAGGAGGAGTTTAAAAAGGCGGAGTAAAAAAAAAAATAACCAATCTTGAGAGGTAATTTCAGCTTCAGAAAACAATTGCTTAAGAGTGCAATGTCTTTGAAAATGCAGCAAAAGTAATTTAAATGGAAGAAGGCGTTTCAAATTGGTTTCTACTGCTTTTTTTTTTTTTTTTTTTTTTAAATATTAACATTGTGAAAAATTTTGCCTTTAGGGAATACCGGGAAATACCCATAAGAACGTCTTTACATTTTAGACATATTATAGATACTTTTGAAAAAGGTTTTATACAAATACTTTTTCAAATGTAAAAAGTGACCAAAAGTGAACAAATTGCTACATTTTACATGTTTTGTATCCTATAAAGGCTATCATGTATGGAAATACATTTTCAGACGTATTTTAAGCTCAAAAATTTATCGAATAAATTTTTATTTGAAATGGAACTACAGTGTTAATTTTAAGAATCCAGCTGACCTTTACCCCAAGAGTAAGTTAACGGAAATTAATGGGAGCAATGAAAACCACGGTACAATTGATAGCCTTTTTAAGTGCCTTTCAATAAAAATTGCGGAGAAATGTGCTTTAAAAATGCTAATACATGTACTGTACAGTAGTTATATAGCAATATTGTTATATAGGAATGTCCTCACTGGATGTCCACTTTTATTTTAAGCAACGTTGTACAAAACCGTTTTTTTTAAAAAAAAAAAAAAAGTGTTAAAAAAATATAAATAGATGTACATGTACAGCATTTTTAAATTGAAGAAAGAAAAGTTCTCTAAAATTGAATGTATCATCTCAAGCTACTGTAATTTTAAAAATAACAAAGTAATATACCCCTTGATTAGCTATACTGTAATTAAAACTACATTACTGCATTGAATAAAAAGCAATTTTTAATAAATTATCCAAGTTAAATGCCAGGAAGTTATAAGAATTATTAATTTAATAATTTTGACACCAGATACAATAGTAACCTACAAATAATAGCAATTTGTTGACTTGATGTAAAATACACAAAATAGCCTATCTGTTAAGTTATGAATAAAATCAATTATAAGATATTTACTGCGAATAACATAATTATGTGCGGTTTGGGCTGGAAACTTCGTGAAAAAAATCCTAAAACCAGTAGTGCACTGATATAATGTACCAGCCTAAACTCGATTTTAAATCTTCTCCCTTAGCTGTTAGCCCCTAATAAAATGTAGCACATGTTTAGCACAAATTGAAAACTGATAAAAGAAGGACACTATAAAATCGCACTTATCCGAAATCCGGGTTATCCGAGACGCTTTCAAGGATTTATTTTTTTAAAAAATTGAAATAGAAATGTGATGCTCAAAGTCGATGTACAGTAAATTTATTTTAATTTGAAGTTTTTGCCCCTCCTTAGGAGGTGCTCAGTTCCAAATTGATCTAAGCCCATTTTATTTTCAAAAATGGTTTTTTTTTAAAGTGCTGCAGATAATATCCGATAGTATTACATTGGACTGTTCATATCACTCATTTGTTTTGTAACATGTTTAACTGTCTCAATGGATTAAATCCACACAATTTTTTGAAAGTTGTATTTTATAAACTTAAAAAAATTCATTAAATATTTTTTAATCATACCCTATTTTGTAAGTTTGCAATACCGTAATAAATTGCTTTTACTTTATGACTTTACTTTTTTAAATTTTAAATGGTTTGACCTTTGACTATAACTTCAACGAAGAAATGTTAAAAAGGTAAGTTGAAATGGTATTGCATGCTGTATATCAAACATGTATCGGGTGGCGCAAAAAAAGTGGGACCCCCTGTTATATTTGTTATTGTAAAAAAAATTGTAAAAACTTTAAAAAGA
>JAQGAZ010001052.1:0-37587 GCA_034692225.1 Polydesmus complanatus
AGATTTTAATCCTTTAAAAAAACTATTTCAAAGAATTTCAACATTATTGACGTCATTTTATGATAGTTATTGAACAACGATTATGATTTCATTTTAATGCAAGATATAATTATATTTTCAATTATTTTTTGTCAGGTTTTTGAATTTATTGAGATTTAATTACTTAATTATTTTATTTTTGGATATTTTAAAAAATGGTTCGTTTATTTATTTATTTATTTTTTTTTCTTTTGGATTTTTTTTTTTTTTTGTATTTAAATTTATCAATATTTAAATGTATTATTATTATTTTTTATCGGTACATTTTTTTTTTAATTGAAATGTTGGGATTTAATTTTTTTTTGTTGTTGTTTTTATTGTAATATTTTTTGAGTAAGATTTTTACTCATCCTGAATTTCGTATCTTTTAAATCCGAGCCTGCATCTCCCCCATTCCTTCCCCCTCCACGCACACAATGCACGAATTTAACATCCTATTCACACCGCATCCCTCACCCCCAACACCCCCCCCGCTCGATACACCACCCCTCTTTTACACAAATATTTGCATATTTGCATAATCTCTTTCTTTTACACCTCCTTCGCCGACAACAGCGCCCTCTACACTCCACCAGTGACGACACGCTCATTCTTCACTTATTAATATCGATTTTCAACCTCTCCCTCTTTTCATCCCCTCCCCTCCTCTCTCTCTCTTTCTCTCAACCACCCCCTATCTCCTTCCTCCCTTTTTCTTTCTTCATTTTCAATGCTAATACATTTTTAAATTAATTTATTTCTATCTGATCGATACGTGTCACGTGATTACGTCAAAAATGGCGACGAATGAGGAAAAAAAAAAATACGCGACATTTTTTTTACCGTGCAAATTATTCCCGCCATATTTTCTTCCTTTTTCTCTCCATCACTCTGTCGCTTTATCTCTCTCTTTCTATCTGGCTTGATTACTCTTTTATCTATCTCTCCTGCATCCATCGCACGTGCGCCGGAAGGAGAGGTGCTTCCGGAATGACGTGCGCGGTCAATGAGGTTTGCGCTTTTTTTTTTATTTATTTAATTGGGTTTTTTTAAAAGTTATTTATGACGAACAAATTTAACATTTTTTGTGACATTTTTAATGCTAAAGGATATTATTTTTATCTGCTAATTTGATTAAGCACATATAATAATATTTTCAAAAACGTCATTTTTATTGATTATTTTATTTTTCATAAGTCGTAACATTAATGTTTCGTATACGATTCTAATATTATGAATATAAACAGTTAAGTCCATTTTCCTCACTTTTTGAATTAAACCGTTAAAGAACGTACCTTAAGGAGATACAATATACGGTAAAAGCGAAGTTCACTACTGTATTGCATTTACGTGTACTGTATTACCTTCCTTAAAAGAGTATTATGAGCCCCCATTTAGTGCCAAAACAAGATAATACCGTGCTTAAAACTGAATTCGTAATTCAAAAAAGAAATTCTAATTTTTTATATTTATTTTATAAATTACTACCGGTACTTCATTGAGTATCATAATGAAAATCTTTGAAATTCGTTTCTATAAGTCTTGACGATAGTCTCGATTGCCACGTTGGACGAATCAACGCGTAAAAATGAATGTGATTTACAATAAAAAGCAGTGGATTCCCGCAATAATGGCGCAATTGCGACCGGACCCTCCGCCATTAAGTGAATCGCCATAGGCTCGTTTTACAACTCAATAATTTAGGAACAATAATTTGAAAATACAGTACATATTATGGCTCGACTTTTGACTTTCTCTCTGTCGCGCATTTTAAACTTATTTCTCACTATAAAAAATACCTTTCAACCGGAAGTTAGTGAGTTTTGGCGCCAAAGATTGCAGATTTTTTCCTCCTTCCTTCCATTCACGTCAAACACTTTTTGATTGATTAAAAATGGCGACGAAAAATATCTGGCGAGATGGAAAAAACTGATTTGCGAATTCTATAAATTTGACACGTGACACCTTTTCATCCCCTTGCCTCCCCCCTCTCCCCGCACTCACTCCTTTCCATTCCCATCACTCTCTCTCTCTCTCTTTCGCTCTTAATTGAAAGAGTGAATGATATATATGTATGAAATTATTTAAGCGAAGTTAATATTTTATTTATGTGTCATTTGCAGCGCCATCTGAGCGTGTCTTTCGGTATTAAAAACGCCGAAACCCTTAGGCGAGAGGGGTTGGAGGGTGGTACGGAGCACATATTATAGTGATGGGTGGGTGTTGTGGTTGGCGTTACGCCGTCATCATCGTCACGCGATGACGTGTTGAAAATCACCGGCTTAACTTATGAATCTCGCGGCGTTTAGTGGGTGGTCGAGCCTTTGAGGAGGCTGTTTTGACTTCTCAAGGGGGGGGGGGGGGGGGTAGAACTCCCTAACTCCCCAACGCCACTTAAAATATCTCATCAATATTATGACGTCATCTCCGGCGAAATTGAAATCATCCGAGCGGAAGAAATATTTTTTAAAAAAACTGAAACATTTATGTTTTTTCTCTCATTTCTCTACAGAAATAGATGAAAAATTAAGTGGATTTAATTTGTATGGATTAGTTTACGGTAAAAAATTACAATTTTTATTTTTGTTCTATTAATTTAGTTTTAAGTTTTTGTATGGAAAACGTGATCGTTATCACAAAAATTTATCGATAACCGTGGCCAAAATTCCGATTTAATAAGATAATTATTATTAGCTGTTTAATGGTTATTTATATCAGTCAAATGCCCGGGGCGGATTTAGAAAATGTTTGGCCTAAAGCCCACTTTTGAGAGTTTAATGAACGATTTTTGAGTATAGTAATCGACGTTTTGAATTTAATAACCGATTTTTAGAGTTTAGTAAGTAATTTGTAGGATTGATTGAACGATTTTAGGATTTTCAGTGTTTTGCATTCTTAGCCACTCGTAGCCTCGACTTCCGTGGCCCCACAAAACAACTACCGGTAATCAATAACTAACTAATAAAATATGGGTTGTCTATCGTGTAATTCCAAATTTTAATAATCCAATCATTTAACGTACTGTAGGCTACTTGTATTTAAATTTTTTTCATAATTATATTGATCCATTATTTGGATCTGTAGAAAGCAATCAACATACTAAACCATATCATTGAGTTGGTAGCTTTCTATTGAACTTTTGCAGTACATATTTTAAATTTGTATCCAAAACTCAGCGCATAATACGAGATAATTACAGGAATACCTCCGAATAATGGCGCAATTTGGACCGGCAGCTCGCCATTAAGCGAAAAATCTTAGGCGACCATGGCCTCACCATAGGCTGCCGTGCAGTTTGGTAATAGCAGACGCGCGTATCTTTCTACACAACCCTGAGTGCAATAGGAATTAGGAGATTTAAGAGCGCTGTTATTGCGAACCGCCATAAAGCGAAACGTCAATAATGCGAGACATTACTGAATATCGTTTAATTGTTAACAAAATTCAGTATAACGAGCAATAAGCTATATTTTTTTAAAAGCACTGGCTGGATTCGCAAAAACCTCAATCTAAAAGAGAGTTGAATCGGCGCGTGTTCTTGACCGAGGGGGCGTGGCCTCCTCTTCAAATGACGTCATCCATCTCCATTGATTATTTTTCTCGACTGACCACTTCCTCCCCCCCCCCCCTCTTCTTTTACCTCCCCCTACGCTTCACGTGGTGCGAGCAGAGTGGGAAAGGGAGAGCTCCACCTAGCGACGAGCAATATTTATGGTGGCGATTATAGATTTCTCTCTCTCCCTCCCTCCTCTTCATCTAAGAAGGTGGGTGGGTGGTGGGTGATGGGAGGGATGGACGGACACGGTTTGACCATTTCGGACTAAATTCATATTCCGTGTGCGCATGCGCAGACCGAGTTCTGATTTTTCATCATCTTTTATCTGCGGCGTATGAGAGAGTAAAAATCCTTGTCCACCGCCAGCGCCACCCTTTTTCCATTAACTGACCACTTGTGACCACCCACCCACTCACTCCCCATTCGCGACACACACACGTAAGATGGCGCCCATCACGTATTTATGTCACGACTTAATATATATATTTGGACGGACACTCATAGATGGCCAAATGTAGATGGATGGACAGCCAGATTTAATCCTCCCCACTCTTAAACCCTCCCTCCCTCTCACTTATGGTCAACTGTGATGCACAGCCGATGTGAAAGCTTTTTTTTTTATGTACAGTATGTACGCTTTTTGATTGAGGGGGAAGGCGCGGGGGAGGGGAGGGGGGGGGGGGAGAGATATCGATGGCAAAAAGACTTTTTACAAATCCGTCATTTTAAATGCGCACGATACGCACGCGCATCCGTCTGCGCATAACAAAATGTGAGAATAAATAAAACTGGTCATTTTTTTTTACTTCTTCCTTTTTTGATTTGTGTAAAAAAAAAATATATTTTATAGCGCAATCTTAGAATAACGAATGAACAATTTTAGACCGGCATATACAGTACCAGCGCTTCAGGTGCGTTGTTTGATATGGAAAAGGTGGAGTTTTTGGTTTAAAAACATTAGTTCGGATTTACAAACTTTAATTTTCATGTAGAAAGCGTCATTTTTGATTTTTTTTTTAAAAAAACCTTAATTTAGATTTTTTTTTTTGAGTTTTTTTGAGTTTTTTTTTTTTTTAATTTTATGTGGGAGCGTTATTTTTGATATAGAAAGCTTTTTGCTGATTTTGAAAACCTTACTTTTTTGATTTTAAAAAACATTGATTTTGATTATAAAACTCTTAATTTGATTGTAGAAAACTTAATTTTCATAGAAAACGCAATAATATTTATGATTTTTAAAAAAAATTTATTTAAATGAAGAAACGTTATTTTTGGTTAGAAATAAACGTAAACAATGTTAGTACGGTATTTGATGTTGTGTCGAGCGTAATTTTTTAATACCCGGTACATTAAAAAATTTTCCTTTCTTTTCAAAACATTGATTTAGATTTTATTAAAAAAAAAAAAAACTTTAATCTTGATGTTCAAAACATTATTTTTAATACCGGTAGGGATTAGGTTAATCTGTTTGGATTGAAAACGCTAACTTTGATATAGAAAACTCTTAACTTAAATCTATTCGTATTTTAAACATTGAAAATCTTAAATCTTATTTCTAAGCGTTACTTCTGCTATGGTATGGACAAACGTTATTTCAGCCAAAGACCGTATTTATCATCGCATTTTCAACGTTAAATGACGCTGAATTTGATAGTTTTTCTTATTGATAACGCTAATTGTATTATTTATAACGATATTTTTTGTTGCTTTGTATCGTAGGGGGCTGCGCGCGCGGGTCAAAGGTTAAGCAGGATGGGAGTAGTGGGTGGTGGTGAGATTTGCGTCCCCTGGCGATGGCGTAAATCATAATGCACGGGCTGGCAGGATGAATGTTCCCGCGGTGAGAGAAGCTGGCGGCCCCGATGGTGAATTATGCGCTCGGTGACGTTAACAGCGCCCTCTATGATAAATGCTTAGCTACAGGTGAGATACGGCTGCCCTGCGTAACATATCCCGTCACCTAACATCTCACCTTACATCAACTTTCTCTTTCCAACTATCATTTACCTCGTAAAAATAGTTGCAAATAAATCACCTGACGTCACCTCACTCGTTTTTCATCTTTTTCAAATGCGTAAAACGAGTTTGTTTTTTAGATTTTTATTCTTAATACGTTATTTAAAAGGGCGAACGCTAATTTTAGAAGTTATAACCTTATTTTATTTACAATAGCTTAAATTAATTAATTATTTAGCTGATTAATTTTGAATTGTTAACGATATTTTTAGAACCTATAAATACAATTTTCGGAGTTTAAAACGCTATTTCGTAACTTAACACGTAATTTTATGGAATAAAAAGGTTTTTTTTAGCCGCGGGAAATGACGTTATACCGTAAAACTCGAAACTCTTATTTGTAAGGTTGAAACGCTATTTTAAGAAAATGTTATCTTATACTTTGAAACGCAATCATTTTGAAATGTACCGGTACAGCGTCATTTTTAGAACCCCAAAACGTTATTTCATACGCTATTTGAATGCAAATAGCTCTAATCGAACTTAACCTTAAATACTCCTCCCTTATTTTTTTCTTTTCCCAAACCGCTATACCTTAGTACGGCGTTGGTGGATGACGTGCGTGACGTGTGAGGGGGGTCGCTGGTGACGTCACTCGGGTGACTTATTCTTTCGATTGAGCGGCTTTTTTTTATTATTTTGCTCAATGTAGCGATGAAAATTGCGAATGGAAAAAAGGTGATAGGAGTCCGAGTGCAAGGAGGAGGGTGGGGTGAGTGTGGGTACGGAGGAGGGGGTAATAAAAAGTGGGAGTGGGTGGACGGGTGGGATGAGTGATGCTTGACCATTTGTAAGCACGTGCCAATCAACGCTGCTCTATTGATATGGCTGCGGCGCTGCTAGTGAGTGGGTGGGAGTGACCTCACCGCGCGCGAGCAGAGTGTATTTGTGAGCCAAATGAAAGGTTACGACCTCACTGTTATCACTGCAAAACCAAGAAATTGGATGATTGATATCGATTTTTCGATTTGACTATCGATCACTCACCTCCCTTCTCTCGCGCATGAAGAAGGAGAAGGATGGAGGATGGAGTGACGTCATCCGAGAGTGAATGAAGGGTCGATAAATATTAGTTGAAAATCATCGAAAATCAATAATTGATCGAGGTTTTATAATAATTTTTTTTGATTTTTTTTTTTTAGTGTGGAAAGTGAAGGCAGTGTGTGACGGATGACGACATCGATGGACACTGAAAATGAGGTAGGAAACTTTTATTTTAATTTTTCTCTTTAACTTACTGGCTATTACCTGCTAATTAAATGCTTTTAAATCAAATTTAAAATTATTTTCCCCAATTTTAAAATTGCAATTGCCAATTGAAATGTATTCCGCGTGTCTTTTCGTCAACAACGCCGCGTGAACTATTCAGAACTCGCATCATCTTTTTCGCAGAGAACTATTAAAATCCGTGAATAACTTTTAAGAAGATATTTTGATTGATGTAAACGCCATATTTGCTGGGGAAACCGAGCTTAAATTTCTTAAAACGTTAGGGGGTGGGGTGAGGATGCTTGTGGGGAGGGGGGGGGGGGGGGAGGATGGTTGGTGAAGAGGCGGGGAGGAGGGGAGAAGGATGAATAATGCCGCTTTATGTTGTATGTTTATGCGTGTAAAGTTGATGATATCATCTTAAAAGGAAAATTTTATTGAGCATGAAAAGTGTTTGGCGGAGTTTTGGAAGACAACACACTTGTTTTATTCTGATTTACATATTATATGAACCCCCCACCCACCCACTCAACCTCTTTTGCCCCCTCCACCCACCCAAACGCCAAATATGCATTTCCCATTCGCACCAACATTTCATAACGTTAATTGTAATCGCGTCTCACGCAACACAAATCTCGCAGTTTATGAGCGACCCACGTCACGTGACCCCACTCCCACTCATTCACCCCTTCCTCTCACTCCTTCTCATTTACTCTCTCTCTCTCTCTCTCACTCACTCGCTCTACTAAGTGAATCCGGAAATATGTCTCGCGCTTTTTTTTTAATGGGGGAGTTTATGGGTGGTTCAGTTGTTGGATGGGTAGGAGAAAGAGAGGGATGAAGGGAGTGGTGGTTGATGGGGGGTGAGAGGTTATAAATTTTGTTTATTAAATAAATAAATTAAATTTTTAATGCTCATTTAACACGCGCAATTTATTTATATTTATTTATGCAAATTAATTTTAATTGGAAATTATTAAAATGCGCGGCGGGTGGCGACGTTGGAGAGGGTGGAGATGAGATGTGGGGGGGGGGGGAGGGGGAATAAACAGATTTAAAGAAATTACCAAAGATATTAGGTTTGAGTTGGCGTTGAATTAATTTCAATAATAATAATAAAGTAACATTGAGTTTGCGGAAAAACTTGGTGTGTGTGTGCTTAAACGTAAATCCATTTGAATCTTTCTTTAACCTTTAACAAATGCTTTTGTTTGAATCTATATGTTTCGATTGATTGATTGATTTTAAAGTTCTTGAAAAACTGAATTTTGTCCGAATGTTCCGGAAACTTATAAACGTATTAAGTGAAGATTTCCGGTTGATTAGCCGAAGTAAAAATCGGCGTTCCTGTTGGACTTGAGTTTTTTTTTTGGATAACGCTCGAATTAATACAGTATTGATGAAATGAGAGAAATTTAAAACAAGCGCTCCGGTTGTTTCTTAAGATGAGCAGCACTCCAAGGCGTGTGCCACGATCCGCGCGATCCAGAAAGAAGTGTGTCAAATCTAGAGTTTCGAATAAACATTTTATTTTTCAGCTATAAAGATTATTTTTTTTTTAAATGTTTATTTGAGAGGCGAAAATCGGAAGGAAAAATGGCAGCATTTTTCAGTAGAAATGTAGATGCAAAAACGAAAATACGATGATGGCCAACATGTAACAAACTTATTTGTGTTTATTACCAACTAGCGTTCCGGTTGCTAAAAAGCAAGCAAAATGTTAAAATTATTAAATAAAAAGTTCTCCCAAGAGTTCCGAAAGATTGCTCGCGCTTATCAAATTAAAATGACGTCACAAACGAACTTCCGGTGAGCCGTTGCAGTTGATGGATCATAAATATAACGGTCTTAGTAATTTTGCTAATTAAGTGTATCGGAGGTCACGTGCTTCCGTCACGTAACGTAAACACCGTACACGCATGCGTATGAGCGACGTGGTTAGTTGATTATTGGTAATTGGCGCTGATTCCCGCCAGGGGGCGCGTGATCCGGGTCAGTGATGAATGGTCATTTAATCCTCTCGAAAGGCAGCTCGGGGAGAAATCCTTCGGGAGCGCGCGGGGATAGAGGGCGCTTTCTGTTACGTACGTTGTTAATCAACGATGTATACGTAAACGCTGCTGCTTTTTTTTTTTTTGTTTTCCGTTTATTTTATTTTCTTAAACGCACGTGCGGACACAATATGGCCGTCGTCGTCGTAACGTGATTAACGACGCTAAGTTTACGTTTATCTACGTCTCCGTTTCTCTTTTAATCGAATCAGCGCGCGGGAAATGAAGGCAAAGAAAAGAAAGAAAAAATTGGGGAAAAAGGAGGATGATACAAGATGGCGGTCGACATATTTGCGCAATTTAGTGTTGGGGAGGAGACATCTTCAGGGACTGATCACGTGACTTTGAAACAGGGGCTTAGATGAGGGAGTTTAGCATCTCTGCGCATACTGTTTTTTTTTGTTGTTGTTGAAAATAGATACCAAAAAAAAAAAAAAACATGAATTTCCTGATCAAGGGGTTAGCGATAAAGGGGTCACTACTTAATTAAGAAAGAATGAAAATATTTTTGAGTTGAAAATGTTTTTATGTTTTGTTCGTTTTGGTCTTCGAAGGTTTTGGTTGAGATAGATATAAGTTGTGGATAGAAAGTTTCGGCAAATTTTACAGTGACTCTTTGGTCGGTGATACCTATTCCGTGAGCGTTTTGCTGTATAAGAAGGGCATACCAAGATAGGCAAAAAAAAAGAGCACAAAATATGGAGTACTACGGTAATTTAATAAAACACTAAAAAAATCGTAATAAACGCAAACTGTTTTTTTTTTAAATACGGTATAATAATTATACTGTAGAACACAAAAAAAAAAAAAAAAACGCAGAAGAAAAATTGCAAAAGCTATTGAAAAACGCAAATACTGTAACTATAAATACAAAGTTTAACAATAACTTAAAAAAATAAACAAGCAAAACACAAATTTAAAAATATGTAAGTGCAAAAAACGCAAAATTATCCAAATAAAAAGCAGAAACAGATACAAACTTTTTAAATAATAAACAAAAATCAAATTGAAAACTTAGAAGAGAAAGTAAATAAGAAGATGAGAAGTGTAAATAAAAATTGCACAGCAAAACGCAAAAAAAAAATCTTAAAATCCTTAACTATAAGAAATGCATGTAATTAAACGGGGGAAAAAAAATTTGCTAATAAAACCCAAATTCAAAAAATAAACAAGCAAAATTAAAAATAGGCCAAAAAAATTCAAAAAATTGCGTATTTTTTTTTTTTTTTTTTTTTTTTTAAACCGTTTAAGTCTTAAATAATGCAAGAAATGGTAAAAAAAACTTACAAATTAAACAAAAATCAAATTTACAACTTTGGGGGGAAAAAAATAGTAAATGAAAAAAGCAGGGGAAAAATGCAAAAATAATACTGTAATAACAACAAAAAAAACCTACAAAAAATGCGTGAAATGATACAAAACATTATTTAATAAACTCAAATGAGTAGGTAGTAAATTTAGCAAAAAACAAGCACAATCAAAAAGCGCATTTAAAACCTCAAAACAAAAACAAAAAATAAACGGAAAAAGATGCAAAATTTTAATAAACTCAAAATATTATTTAGAAAATTGCAAACATTAACGAAAATGAAACTTTTAAAAAAGCTAAAAACCAGTGGCAAACCTCCTAGGTACTAGGTTAACGATGAAAACCCACTACGCTCTCCAGCCCTTCTCTCTTTTGCCTCGTGCAACTTTGCGTTGGCTTTTGCTTACATCGGTTTGGCTTATTCCTAAGAGCCAGTGTCCCTTAAAAGATGGAAACGCTCATCTGCGCCTTTTTCATCTCTCTTAACGTTATTAATGGATTCAGGTTGTAAAATTTAAATTAAACCGTGTATGATATTCAATCTCTTCCTTCTCGCTGCGACGAGAGCGTCCTCTCGCGGGATTTACCCCGCTGCTACTGCTGCTTTTACTTTAATAAAATAAAATGCGTCGTATACATATACGGGGCGGGCGCATCTTTGCTTTTTTTTTTTTTGTTGAATAATTTCGGTGTCATACACGATAGATGACGTTGTCACGGCTCACCCGCCACATCAACCCATTGATAGATCGATAGTTATCGATATGAGGGCGCTGCAGGCGAACGCATGCCGGAGACTGTCATTTATAAACTTGAACGTGTCACGCTGATGACGTCAATTTACAACCCACCTTTGTATCAAATTGTTTCATTGGCAGACATTTTTATGCATACAGGGTGTGCTCCGTGGCCGGATCATGGCCTCTTCCCTAGGAAAGTTAAATTAACGTTTAAGGTTCTGCATTTTTGAGACGTATGGAAAAAATATGTGAATTGTTCACCCTGTACATTTTTAATTTTCTTGGCTTTTTTGAAGGGTTATTTTGGTTGGCGCGTGTGCGCGGTCGAACGCCGTGTTTGAAAATTGTGCGCATTTTGAATAATTGATTGCCGCAGACATATACAACTACGTGTATATGGATGTATAACATAAAATAATAATAAAAAAAAGAAAGAAAGAAATAGAAAATTGGAAAATAAAAAAGAAACGTCTATCTATTATCTCCACGCGTACGCATTCATATATACCAGCGCTTCTCAACCATTGCAGCTGACGGGCCAACCGTCAAAAACTGCAAACCATCAATCACGCAGCTACAAGTTTCATAGAAAAATACGTGCGCAATTTTAAATACAAATTTACGGCTTTTTAATATGAAAAATTTATATTTAAGTCGAAAATTTCTCTTTAAATTCTATTTTTTTATTCTAATTTTTCTAAAATTTTATTTTTAATTCTACAATAATTTCATTTTATAATTCGAAAATTTCCTTTTGGAAGCCGAAAATTTTCCTTTTTTTTTTTTTTTAATTGAAAATTCTACTTTTTAATCAAAATTTTCTATTTTCTAATTCAAAAGTTAATTTTAAATTTAATTTTTTCTTTTTTCAATTCAAAAATTTCATTTTTTGATAAAAAAAAAAGTTTAGAAATTCCAAATTTTTTTCACTATTTTATAGGAAAAGTTCCGTTTTAGAACAAAATTCGGGTCTTGTTTAGTTCGCGACACAGACCGATTTTCACACGATCGTTAATCGGCTATGACACCCGTGCCTCCCAGCGCGGGAATTTAAATCACTCTGGGCAGTAATTTAAGGGCGGGAATTGAATTGACTTTCCAATGTTCCGACATAATGTTCACAGCACGTGCCTCGAAAGCGTGCGCTGAAAATCGTCTCAAAATCGGTCTTGAATCGGTTTGTGTCGCGAACTAAACAAGACCCCAAAATTCTACTTTTTAGAACCAAAAAAAAAATATATACATTTCATTTACAGTACTGTAGTTCATTAAAAAGTTGGTTTTTTTATATCTAAAATTCCATCAGCGAAACTAAAAAAAATTTTATAAAATTTTTTTTCTTATCCAAAACAATTTCTAATATTGGCGCAGTATAACAACAATAATTTTTTTTCCCCTTGGCTCCGTCCCACCGGTTGAGAAGCCGAAGTGTGGGGGCGCCACCGTCGCCAACATCAACGCTGGGATTAAAAAAAGAAACAAAAAAAAAAAAGAAAAACGCATTTTACAAGTTATAAATTTTCTCTCCGTTTTTTATTATTTTTCTTCTTATGTTATTGTTTTGAGGAGGGGAGGGACGACACCAGCGCCACCCATCTCCCATAGCTCACGTGCACGGCGCATGCGCGCTGTATAAAATACTTCGTTATGCGCGGTAAAAATACATACGTATAAACAAAAAAGATGTATTTTTCGTGCGCGTTTTGTTCTATTAAAATTCCCACGTGAGCTTCAATTTTTATTTGCCGCGTTTTCCGAGGCAGCAGCAGCCATCTTGAAAAATGCATTTCTCTCTTTCTCTCCCTCCCTACCTCCCTCATTCACTCCATCTCCATTCCCGCCAAAAAAAATATAAAATATATATATATGTTATATGAGTGTGTATGAAACAGATTTACACTAGGTTTATGTTTATCGCAAAAAAAGAAACTCGTTAAATCTGTTTTTAATACATTCGAGAAACGGTCGAGTGACGTCATGTGCTCACCGCGCATGCGCCGGGCTCATTTTTAGACAATTGATTTAGCTTCGCTTTATGAGCGGTTCCTGCGTATCAAACACATTTTCAGCGTTTGGAGTAGAGTCAACGCTGGTTGTGAAATATTTCCAGGGACATCCAGGGACGAGGTCAAGGTGGTGCCCAGGCACCAGGACCTATTTACCCAAAGGTTTTTGAAGAAATGCGACGAATATTTTTTTTTAGATCTCATAAGCAGGGTCAGTTTTCGAGCGAAAAAGTGGGAATTTTATTTGGGCATAATAAAATAATAATAATAGAATTTTTTAAGCAGAATTAAACAATTTAAAAAATAGATACAGTAATATAAAAGTTAAGTTTTTCTATGTGGCATAAAAACGTACCGTATAGATTATTGAAAGGATTTAATACTAATTCAGCTGTGTTCCCTTTTTTTCCCATACACCATGCCACGAGTATTATAAAAATCCACTACATAAAAAAAAATCGATAATTCAAAAATAATGTATTCAATTTGGTTCTACAAGTGTTTACTAAATCTCGAATTAATTTTCTTCGTCTGCGTCATCATCGAAAAAGCTTCTTGTGACGTCACTAATCATTATTTTAAAGATGGGGGGAAGAGGAGAAAAAAAATAATAAGAATAAGAAGGGGGGGAATAAAAAAAAAATCTGTAATAAACGTAAGTTGATCCTCGGTTCATCATTATACGCAAACATCACGTGATTAAATACACACCCCACCCACCCATCTACCACCCACCTACCCACAACTTTATCACCACCCACTTTCGGAAGGAGAGCGGGGGAAGAAGCTGAGAAATTGTTTGCACACACAGATGAAGAAAAGAGATCATGTAATAACGTAATGATGATCAACAAACACGTAAAAAAACACAAACAGCAACACACACACAACTCCTAGCGGTTGGGGGGGGGGGGGGGGGGGGGACGAAAAGCGAAACTGAGGGGGGAAAAGTAAAGAAAAACGAAAAACGCGGAAAAAGAAAAAAAAAGATGGAGGAGAAGATTGATCATCTTCTTCAGTGAGAAAGAGAGAATCCAATCAGAGTGTGTAATCATGGCCACCCACTCATCTCCGGTGCGAAGGGAGGGGAGGTGAAGAGGGAGGCGAGGGACGTCCGAAAACCACCGGGATTCACGCCGCTAATAGACGGGGAAATAGCTCACAAAAATCAAACAATTTTCTCTTATTCTTTTTTTCTTTCTCTCTCCTTCTCATCCTCTGTTCTGTTCTTCATTCGACTGCTGGCGAAATGTCGATATAACGAAGCTGAAGGGTGATTTATGGAATTAGATTTGTTGAATCTAAAAACTACATTGAAAATACTGTAATAGTATTTAAACGATTATTTTCGTTGGTGCAAAACCTTCGAAAGATGTTAAAATAGCAAAATGTTGGGTTTGGTTTAAGCTGAATGTCTTTCTATCGGAAAATGTCTTAAAATTTTGATTGGGAAATCCTTAAAAAATAATTTTTTTTATCAGGGTGGTTTGTTTATGATGGGAAGAAATGTTGGATATAGCGACGTTTAAATGGCGAGTTAACGGCTTCGTAATTTCGAGAAATATGGAAATTTGAGTGGGAAATTGAATCCGGTGGTTACTGTGGTTTTTGCGCGGTCGTTTCATTTCGTGTCTGAGTGCACCAAATTTTTATTTACGAACGTTACGACCAATTATCACTTAATAAGCAAACGAAACAGTTTAATTTATTACAAATTTTTTTGACCATTTTTGGAAGCAATAATTCTGTAAAAATGATGTCAAACTTGTTAAAAGAGGTATTTCGCCGGATGCAAATTCTGCATTCTGCAGTTCAATTTTGATTTATTTGAACGAACCATCGCCACAATAATTATTGCGTTCAATTCCGTTATATTGAAATTCGCTGTACAATAAAATTCGATTTCCGTGGAAATTACTTGGCCCAGAATCTCAAGATTTCGTTCTATCGAAGTTTGTTGTATCGACATTTTTGCTACAATTTTCTTTTCATCTTTAAAAAAAAAAAAATGTTGGAAATGGAAAAAAGTGATTGATATTAGCAGAAGATGTGATCTATATATATATTTTCGTGTGGGTGTTGGGTGGGGTGAGTACTAATCCCTTGTCAAAGTGCGACCACACGACCGCATTGACTTCCTATACATCCAGCGGAGATTTACAAGATTTATGGCCACTCATAACACTCAATACATACACAGCAATCCCTCTCTTTCTCTCTCTCCTACTCGTTGAAGGAGGAGGCGGAGGGGGTGCTCTAACAACCACCCACAGCTGTCATTTTTAGCTCCGATCGCACGTGTTAAGTAAGTGAAACGCGGGAAAATGAACTTTTCGGCGCAATTTTTATACCACGAATAATCTAGGGTTTTATTTAAGAGAATATACTACTTTATCGCTCTCATTTTTTTCTTTTTTTATTTTTATATATAACTTAAGCTTAAAAACCGGACGTGAGCTTCATTTATCGATTTTAAAAGCCATTTTTCTACTAGTTCCATTTAAATATTTTGGGTACGAAAAGCGATAAATTATATTCGTTTCCGATTTATGTAAACAAAAAATGAAGGTTTTTCTAAAATTTTTTTTTTTTTTTTTTGCTAAAATATTTAATTGAGGGACCAAAAAATAAACGATGGACAACTCCATCGGATGTACTTTATAGATAATAAAAAAAAAGTCTCTACTATTGACTGCTGTTGTGTTTATAAGATTGTGGCTTTTAGTTTTTATGTTTTTCAATGAATAGTGTCGCTTTTTAATAACTTTAATAGAAGTAGGAGAAACTGAAGATCAAAATTTGAGTTTAATTTATTGTCAATTTATATTTTATATTACGTAGTAAACCATCTGCACATTAATTTAATGTAGCTTATTTATTAGCCCCTTATTAAACCTTATTGGTTCCACAAAAAAAACATGTCCCCCCTTGTTTTTCACTAAACAAAACGCGATTAAAAATAATTTTTAGAAAATGTTTATTTTTCGCAATTTTTTTTTTTTGAACTCAATAAATATTATTTTCAATTGGGTGTTAATGTCTAATCACCACAATTTCACAAATGGACTACTGTAGATTTGCAATTAGAGTAGCTTCTTCCTCATCAATACAATACTCACCTGGCAAGTCTATTTAGTATTTCCATACAAGTATAACATATAACGTAGTAACTTAAAAATCCCCTGCACATGGAAAAATCAAGGGTTAATTAATTTTAATTTCTAAAAAAATTGTCAAAATTAGCAAAAATGTGACTTACCTGTTTGTTGCAACAAGCTCTTCAATTGCAGATTTAAAGATTTTATTCACGCATTAAAACTGCGATAAAGTTAAAGTTGATTGTTGCGACAAACGCTAAATTAAAAATGTGAATAATTGCCATTAATTGGTTTGTATTTAAAATAGGCGGAAATGTTTAATAACGGAACAATTATGCTATTTCCGGTTTTGAAAATTATTTTTAAAAATTAAAATATTTAATAATATAAACGTGGCAAACATCAGTTTCTCGTAAACAATTATTTTTCTTGAATTTGAAGGAAGAAAAAGAAGATAAAAATATGGCGCGTCATCTTACGTCGTTTTTCACAATTAATTATTCAATTTGGCTGCTATCAAACTTTAACCGTGAGCTATTTAATTATGTCTGGGAAGATAAGGGGTGGTAATCGAGCCCTTGACCCTCCCCTTTCCTCTTCCTCTCTCTCGTTGTCCAAGATGGCCACTTGCACTTATCTCTTCTTTCATATTTGATGTATGAGAGCGGGAAATTATTACACGCTTTGTTTGCTCAACTGTAATAACCTTATCGTACGCGACCATAGTCCCCCCCCCACCCCACCTCTCTTCTTCGCCCTCCTCGACCACCCCTACATCACGACCAGCTCCTAGCCAACATCATCGTCTACACTTGATTGCACTCATATTGCGCTTTCTCCTCCTCCTTTTGCGGAGGAGAGAGAACGGACGCTAGGTGGCGTCTACACTCTTTTTAGTGACGCACTAAATAACTGTAATTACATTTTTAACGTTTTCATTATTAATGTGCGGTCGGAAATTAGAAATATAAAAAAGGAGGTAAGAGGAAGCTGAAGCGGCTCTACAAAATTATTATTAATTTCCAAGATGAGGAAGGGAAAACCGGAAGTAGATGTTGTTTGCAGGGTTAGCGAAGGACATGTTTTTAGGATATTGTCATAGTAGAGACTTAAGCAAAAATGTACAGAGAAATACTCAAAACGATGGATTTTGGGGGAAAATTAATCATATTTTTTTTTAAATTATGAAATTGTTTTTGCGTTTTTTCTTGCGGTTTTTAATTAATTAATTAATAAAGGTATTGAAAATTGTGTTTTTAAAGAAATTTACAACACTGTGTAAAGTAACTATGTAAGGATATGATGTTAAAAACATTCGGTAAATCCTACAGCTATCCACTAAAACTCAAACAATGCAGTAGGCTATGCTTAGTAGTGTTTACTAAAACTCTAAATATATTCACTAAAGTGCTAAAAGTGTTTACTAAACCCCTTAAGACATTCACTAAAATTCAGAAAGTATTCAAAGTGGAAAATCATTCATTTATTATTACAATAATTAATTGAGAACCGGAACAATAATTATTATTGGTGGACTTTAAAAGTACTTAAAAATATTTAAAAAAAAAAACCACTCACTTGAATTAGTATTAAATTGAGGGTACCTGAAGGTGTGCCTCGGCACCTCTCCCTGCACCCGCTCCTGAAAAAATGAAGTCTCTTTTTCTTACGATTTTTACCTAATGACTTTTACCTTTCTGTCTTTTTTTCGAACCTCCCTTTTTCTCCACTTAAACATTATTTCAACAAAGTCTTTAAAAAAAAAAAGAAAGAAAACCTTCAAAATTTTTGACGAATCTCGTTAAAAAGTGCGCAGGCGCGCGAAGAGCGAAAGAATGAGTGAGAGAGACAGAGAGTATTATGAGTAATCCAGTGTTTTAAAAATAATATGTACATTTTTTAACAAAGTTTTTGATCCATATTTGTGCATATTTTTTTTTGCTCGCGATGCGCGCTATGACGAGGCTATTTATATTTCCCCGCTCTCGTTTTAATTTCATTCCGTTTTGTCTTTTTATTTTTAGCCCCCCGCCCTCTCTCCCTCCCCCCTCTTCACCAATACCACCATCACTCTGTCTCTCCATCTCCATCACTCTGGAGCACAACAAAAAGTCATAAGAGAAGAAAAACTTAAATAAAAACCTTGAGACATATGAACAAAACAAAAAAAAATAACTCGTTTGGGGAGGAAGAAGGAGATGACGATTAGTGGGGTGGTGAGGTGACTATTAGTGGGTGGGGGGAGGAGGAAAAGGGGAGAAAAGAAAAGCTGAAAAGGTTCCAAAAAAATATCATCCTTTTCTCTCTCTCTCTCTCTCTCTCTCTCTCTGTCTCTCTCTTTATTTTTATTATTGAGATTTTTTTTTTATCATTTTTAAAAAGAATAAGACGAAAAACGAGGTGTTCTCACATCCTATGTTTAAGGGTGGGTCACACTTGTACAATAATAATTTAACTTGTGGTGTGTGTGTTTTTTTTCTTATTTTCTTTCGTTTTAGTAACATTTTTTTTTTTTGGGGAGTTTAAAGCTAGAAGTTTAAGCGGGTGGAACAGTTCTACTGGCTACTCTACTCGCCATAATAATTATTTTAGCAATAATTCGTTCGCGGCGCAAGTAATTGGACGAGTTGGCTGCAAAATAGCAAGTTTATTTTTTTGTGAAAAAAAAAAATAAATATTTATCTAAACAAATATTCTGACATTTTATTTGATGGAATTAATTTCGAGATCGAACAGAATTTTGGGTCAAAAATAATAATAAAAATTAACCCAAAATGTTTATTTGAATGCCAAAAAATGATAACAAAACTACTAAAATATGCGTTCCCCAGCGAAAACTACTCGGCCGAGCTATTCATCTTTTCAAATTACTTGCTCAAATTTTCGTCTTTTCCCTACATGTAGCTCGCAAACTGTGTAGACGCGGGTAGAGATAGTTGGCGTGTTGCTTTTTCTTACTCGCCCGTTTACTCGCCCTGTTTAAACCTCGCTTTAGTGTGACACTAAATTTGTGTATTTTGGCGAATGATTTGAATTTTTGTTAAAAAGTATTTGTCGCTTTTTCTTTCTCTCTCTCTCTCTTTCTGTCTCTCTCTTCGTGGTAGAGGAGGAATGTTTTTGTAGTGCACACCTTAAACGGATGAGCGGCACCCGTGACGTTGCGCCAACTCAGCTGTTGAAAGACAGGCGCGCCATCTATCGTCAATCGATATTCGGCAATTAGTAGCCGTCTAAACGGAGGTCGCTTCCGGTTTGATCCGACCCCCCGCGGCTACCAACGTCACGCGGAACGAAACGGATACGGGGGACGGGGAGTCGTGCAATATTTAGTAATTAATTAATGGCGAAAGCGTGTCATCTGAATTAATTCATAACTTACGATTAAATATTTACTTGTTTGCTTTTTTAAATCATTTATAATATTCTACTTTAAATGAAGAGAATTTATTAAATCTTTCGCAGATTTTATTAACCCATAAAGAGCAACTTTTTGAGTTAAAAGAGAGAGGGGGGGGGGGGGGGGGAATACTTGGAAGATTCTTAAAATATGAGATTCAAATACTTATTTTGCGGTTTTATTTTGAGTCATAATAGTAAACCATTATTCCGCACAATAATGTACTCCTAGTATTTTGCTACATTTATTAGTCTCTTAAAAGAGCATTTTTAACCCCCATTTTGGTTTCATCCTGTTTTAACAAGTTTACAATGTAAATTTCACTCATTCACATAACATTTTGTGCCTTAATAAATTTCATTAAAAATTTTTTATTTTGCTTAATTTGAGCCGAATTTTAATTTAAAAAAAAATTAAAATTGAGGTTGTTTTGAAATTTTCAAACCCAACTATGCTGAATTCGGGCTGATGGACGCTTTATAAATTAAATGCAAAGACAGTCTAAAAATTCATTATAATTGTCGGTTAACCGTTAAAACGTGAAAAATGTGCATAAAAATTTCGAAAATATTAAAAATCATTTCCCAGAGTAATAAAAATAGCTTGAAAATTGAATATTATTTAATTCTGATTTTAAATAATTTGTTCATTCCTGTTTTCACCAAGCAATAATTTCCAATTAATATAAATACAGTATTTCCGCATCGCGTATAAATAGCCAAATAATCGCCATAACAATAACTTAATTATATAATAATTTTAATATAAGCAATTTTTATAATATTTTATCATGTGGTGCTGGCAGCAGGAGGCCTACCATAAGAGGCTCTTCAAAAAAAATGATCAAATTGATACATAAAAATTAATTTTTTTGTATTCAAATATTTTGCAGCAAAAAAGTTAATTAGCATAACTTCGATTCTTCGTTTCTCCTCCTCACCATAATTGAAAAACGATAAATCGGGGTTTATGGTGTAGGTTAAGTGCGAGCAAAAGGGTCTTTCCAAAAGTTTCTTTCTATTAATTTGGGTAGTAAAATTGGAAATCATCCCATTTTCTTCTTCTTCTTCTTCTGCAGCAGCTCTTTCTTCATCTTGTTCGACCTTAATTTTGCGCCTCCCCTCCCCTTCTCATCACCTCCCCCCCCCACGTGATTTTTGCTTTGTTCTCTCTCTCTCTCTCTCTCTCTCTTTCAATCTCGATATGTGTTGTTAGTGGCGCTGCTCACTAACGCTTCCTACGTCTTCTCCCCCCCAACCCCACCATACCCATCCCTCAGTCTATTCCTCTCTCTCTCATTCTTTCTTTCTCTCCATCCCATTTTGTTGTTATTAATAGTTGGTCGGCCATTAAATGTATAAACAAAGTTAGAAGAAAAGAGAGTAAAACAGACATAATTGGACATCCTCCCAACGTTTTATGATCTTTTTCCATACGACTATTTACGACTCGCACTTTTTGGGATGCCCATTTCGCATCTCTCATCTACCCCCCCCCCCTTACCCATGCCTCCCCCTTCTCATCCTATCGAAACGAGGGGTGGTGGTGGGTGGGGCGAAGGAAAACAATAACAAATGAGAAAATATAAAAGGGCTTTCCATTCGTTTAACGAGCTCGTGCTTAGAGCAGAACTTTTCGAATCGCTCGGGTTTTTATAACTCCTACACACTTTTTTCTTTATTTTATTTATTTATTTTTTTTTTACGTTCCAGAAAGTTAGTTAAGGGCGACAATGGACTGCGCGGGTTAAGAAAAAGAATATTGAAGAAGTTTTACGTTTATTTCATTTTTTTATTTTTTATTTTTTTTGGTTGGGTTAAAATAAAATTCGTTTGATATTTTGAGTTGGTCCACCTTTGCTATAAATGCCTGGATTTTTTTAGAGAGTTTGTAGTTAAACATTTTTTGTTGGTTTTTTTTTGCTTAACGCTACTCATTATGACGTAAGAATCTGAGTATTTATGTTTATTATAAACAGTTCTGAAAACTGTAATGACTTCAGAAGTAAGAATTTTAATACCGAAAAATGTAAACACAATTTATTTTATAAAATTTTCATTATCCGTATAATTCTACTGACGTCATAAACATAAGATCGGGCGTAAAAGTTTAACCGCAAACTCTCTAATGCAGGATATTATGTAAGGCTAAAAACACCAGAGGGGGGGCGCTGCAATTTTAGCTTCCTTGCGAGTGGAAAATAAGTTTTGGAAGGAACTGGTAAACAAGAGCCCACTGAGCTTTATTTAATCTTCATGTTGCACCAACTTCATTTTGTTTAACCTTATGATTAAGCTATTATTGTCGATAAAGAAAGGGAATTTATTTCTTTTTTGGCAGTTTAAAGCACAGTATTTTTTTTTTCTTTTTAATTTAAAGAATTGAACATAATCAAGCGATTGTTTAAAAGAGTTATTTAAATAGTAAAGCCGAATGCAAAAAGTGCGAATCAGGAAAATGTTTACCAAAGCTAGATAGAGGTCAATTAGACCTTAAACTACTACTGTACTTCAGTCTTCAGACTAAAAATTTAAAAAATGAGGTTTTAATGGTGTGCCACTGTTGCATTTAGTTTGTATAAGACGCTTTAAAAAGTACAGTACATGTACTTTACTGTATTTCAAAATGTACTTAAATTTAAAAATGTGTGAACAAAAGTGGAATATCTTCCAAATTCGTTTAACTTTTAATTTCGAAGGGATAATTAAACGATGTGCCACCGTTGTATTCAACTTTTTATTTTTTTATGCTGTAGAATTACTAATTTTTCAATGTTAATTTTTCGTTGCAATAACTTTTCGAATCGACAAAATTGAATGACTTTTGGAATTTCCCCTTCTTTTACATTTTATTTATTTATTTATTTTTTTGATAAGTTTATTTATTTTTTTATCTAAATAATTTTTGATTAATTTTTGGGGACATTTTTCTAAGAATTGATAAAAAAAAAAAAAAAATTCGCGTTTATTTTATTTTTTTATCTTAATTTTAGATTAAAATTTTTATGATGTGGTTTTGTGACGTCAGCAAAGGTCAATCAATTCCTTCTGTTTTTCTCCATAAGATTAAGATTGCGCGCGGGCGGACGTGTTCGGAGAGCACGCGCGGCGGACATGTTGCTTTTCAATGACGTAGTCGAGAGAAATGGCGCCGTTAATATGCGCGTGACGTCATTCGCCTCTAACATATTTATGCTAATCTCTTTTTATCACTCGGTTTTATTATTGATCAAGAATGGTGCCCGATAAGAAAACGCAAAAACAAAAACAAAAAAAAATGACAATAAAAATTATAATATTAATTATTGAGGAAATATTAATAATCACGTGAAGGAGAAATTATTATTGCACTCGGAAAGCCCAAGTGCAGTAAATGGAGACCTTGCGCTTAACGTCACGTAAGCGACGTTAAGTACGTTAACATGTGAAGTGACGTCATAGCACAACTTACGAAAAGGTGGCGACATAGGATCCATAGCTAAACCAACGAACTTTATTGTTGATTATCTCGAAAATATTATAATTCGTAGACTTGAACCAGTTTGGAACTGGGAGCCTCATTTTATTAAAAAGTACAGAAACAGCAGTGAGGTTGCGGAGTGTTGTTGTAGAGGAGGGCCCTCTAGCGGTGACCTAGGTCGGCAGCGACACTGGTATCGGCTTTCCACTCGCTCTCCTCCGGTGACTGCGAGCTAGCTGTGCCGTCGAGCGGCGCACTTGACGCGGGGAGAACGAACGACTCTGGCGAGACTTTTTATTTTTTAAAAAAGAGCTTTAAAAGCGCTTTTTCTCACTCTTTAGCGGGTTAAAAAAAAAAAAGAACTGAACTAAACAAACGGTGAATTGTGGAGTCAGACGTTGTTCCCACCCACTTCCAAAAGAATTAACCAATTTCCGACAACAATCCAATCCCCCGAAATGAATGAATCAGGTTAAAAGACTTTTGGAAATGGGGAAATGTTTTCAAGGCCGAAGGCAAAAGATTTTAATATCTAGAAAATTATTATCGACTTTCAAAGTTTAAAATCTCGAAAATTTTGAGATAATCCGAAAATGCAAAATCCAAATTCCCGAAATTATAATCTTTTCAATTTTAATTAAATTTTTATAACCGGAAGTGCTGTTGATTTAAAAATTCTCGAAAATCCGAAATTTCCAAAATCAAAGTTTGAAAACATCCAGTAATTCCATTATTTCAAAATTCCAAAAATCTCTCAAAAATTTAAAAATTTCGAGTTTTGAATCTCGAAAATCCTTTACCCACTATACATGCACTGTACATCGTTTCAAAGTCTGAAAATCGATTTAAAATTCTCAAAATCTGTGAAGTTCTAAAAGTTCCCGGGGAATTGAAATCGTCTAATTTCGATCCCCGAGTGATTCAAACGCCAGTTCTAATAATATTAATAATAAAAAAAACGCGGTGTTTAATTCGCGCGGTTCCCCCTTATTCAATCCAACGTCCTCCTATTTGCAGCACTCGCTTCACTCCTCCTCTTTCCCCCCACTAACTTTTTTTTTTTACCGCCTCCCCTTCTGGTCTCAACTCCATCCCCTCTCGACTCCCCTTTTTAATGTTCCGCGAGTGTCGGTGATTCGCGCACGCACAGCGGCTCATCCTCCGCCGCACCCGTCACGACCGTCCGCCGCAGGGACCTTTTGCCGCGCACCTCCGGGCCTCATCGCCGCGGCCAAACTACGCGCCCGCCACCGCATCCACTATACGCCGCCACGCACTCTGGATTCGCCGCAACACAAATCATTCTTCTCCGCCGGCACAAACGCGATTATCGACGGCATTGAACTTCAACCAAAAAAATAAATAAAATCTTCTCTTCCGCCGTCGTAAATAATAACCTGAAAAAACATTATTTTACGAACTAAGAATATCAATTCTAAAAAAATTAAAAGTAGAAAAAAAAAAAATTATTATATATATTTTTTAAAAAAATATGGCACGGAAAATGCGCGTTACGGTTCGCCGATAAAGTGCGTTCAAAGCCGGCATATATCAAAATTTTTTTTTTTTTAAAAAAATTTTTCGACTTTTTCATTTAATATTTTTTTTTGGATTACATAAAAAATATTTTTTCGTTTCGGGATTTTTTTTTTTCTACCGCGAACGTAAAACGCTTGGATGACGTCATTTTACTTTGAAGAAGACGGAAAAAAACAGTGCAAAAAAATATATATTATGCTGGGATTATAAAATACTACGCTCGGAAATATATTTTAATAATATATAAATTGTGTGTGTGTGGATCTTTCTTATAAAAAAAAAAAAAATTTGATTGTATTTGTGTAGTTGTAAAAACGCGCTCTATGTATACACATGTATGTTATGTGGGTGGAACCGAGTTGATATCCAATAGAAATCAACGCCAGCAATTTGATTATGATAATTCCTCCCCAAAACACGCAGCAGCAGCGAGAGAGAGAAAGAAAGAATTGCACCTTATATTGATATAATCATACTCGGAGCATGCGCACTCGGCCTCGAAATTAAACGCAACAACCGTCTATATATCTCCTTCATACGTCTCTCTACATTGTAGTGATAGAAGAAGAAGAAGAATATAAATATAATATATATAAAAATCAAAAGGGGGTGTGTACTATTCGGTGGTAGATCGGTTCGTTATGTTATGACGAGGTGCAGGCTGATTACGTGTGGCTAAGCGCGCAGTCGCAGTAGAGACGCCGCACGTGCGCGCACCCTACGCTCCCATTCAACACACACACCGGGTTATGATATTTCGCGTTATGTATCGCGCGCGAGTGTTCGGGAATGAAGGCAAGGCAGGAGCGATAAATTGTTGGTCTACCCCCCCCCCCCCCCCCCACCCTTTCCTTTCTACCCCCACCCCACTCTTTCACTCTCTCTTCGTGTCTCTCTCGCAACGGCGTTTTTAGCCCGCAACAACTTTGTCATTTGTGAAGAGTGATTCGCGACGACATGTCATCCGCACGGAGAAGGAAACAGACTAATCCGCAACATATTGCGAACAGCCAGAATATTAATATCAAAATTAATAATAATAATGTTAATAATAATAATGAAGACGAGGAGGAGGTGGTGGGAGGAGGAGGGGGAAAAGACGTGAGTGTAACGGTAGAAACAGCAGCAGCAGCGAGCGGGAGCGCCATCGTCGGGTTGGCCGGCTTTCGTGCGTCTTTAACGGCAACGACACCTCCTCTTTCCGTCTCCGAAGATGACGACGAAGAACGGGACAATAATCAGTTATTAAATAACTCCGCGCTCAACGATCGAATTAATGGTAAGTTTCATAATTAAATTTTTTTTTTTTTATTAATTGAGATATTTAAAAAAAAAAAAAAAATTTGGGTAAAAAAGTACGGAGTATTTTTTTTTAAATGTTTTGTTATTATTTTTTTTAATGAAAAATTAATTAAGGGATTTAATTTTTTGAGGATGAGTATGTTGTTAACCTTGCACTTACATTTTTTTTTATTAATATTATATATTTTTGTTTTTGATGTTTTTGCGCCGTTTCGAACTCTGATCTTTATATTATTATTTTTATTTTTGTTGGAAAGTCGATGCTGTTCTTGACCTTCGACCTGACTTACGCGGCTCAATTTTTTTTTTTTTTATGTTTTTATCCCGGAGAGATTTTTTTTTAAAGGGAATTTTATTTATTTATTAATTTTTTTTTTTCGTTGGGATTTTTTTTGGGGTTAAGACTGACGAGGCTTAAGTGGGTAAAGCCTTTGAGCGAAGAATTTGTGTCAAGTTGCATTAATTAAACGCGGCCGATCAAATTTTTCGGACTCAAAAGCGAAAAAGGCTTAGATATTATTGAGAGATAGGCTTAAGGTCCCCATTTTCTTTCTCGTCCATCTTTTTTTATTTTATTTATGATTATGCTGGATGTAATGTATTAGATAGAAAGGTTTATCCGGTGACCATTCAGCTCTTCTTCTTCTTCTTCCTTCTGAAAAAGTCAATCGATAGATCGATTGATTCGCTCCGCGTTTTAATTAAGAAAACGCCGAAACAATTTTTATTTTCATTTTCAATAATAAAAAAAAAACAACACCGAAATTCCCGTTTTAAATAAACAAAAATATTTTAATTAAGAGATTACTTATTAATTAAGAGATATAGGCTTAAAATACATTTTTTTAAAATGATAATTAATGGTGAAATGGTTTTTAAAATAATTTTATTTTTAGGTTTGTTTATGAAAATAAATGTGTGGTTGGTTTTTAAAAAAAATTAATTAAGATATTTTTAATTAATAATTAGCTAATTTTTTTTTCTCCATATCGAATTAATGTAATTAATTGAGGCTATAGGAATGGGGCATTTCTTCCTCTCGATTATTCTTCCGCCGCGTTTCATCGATTGGACGGGGCGTAAAACGTTGAAAAAACGTCGACGAAAATTTTATTTTGATAAACTTTTTTCTTTTTTTTAAAAAAAAAGTTTTTTTATTTATCTTTTTTTTTTTTCTTATTAAAAAAAAAAATGACCTGTACATGTATTTATTATTTTTTTTAAAGCAAATCGTTCGAGGACTTTACTTCTGAAAATAAATAAATTTAATCCCTTAATTATTGTTGTACAGTACTTTAGGTCAGTTTTTTTTTTCTTCCCTGTGTGAGTCATAAAAGAAAAGCTTAAAAAAAGGACACTTTCTTTTTTTAAAATTTTTTTCTTGGTAATTATTTATATTTATATTTTGTGCTCTCATTTTAAGTTTTTTTTATTTGGTGTCAAATCCTTTTGGGAAATAAAATTTAATTGTCTTCTTCGAAAAAAATAAAAGAAAATCCTTTGGGAAAGAGTTTGAATTGGAGCGCCGGTCACTTAAACGGTGCATCACTTTTACTCAACAAAAAAGGTTGTTGTTATTTGTGGGGTGAAAGGGTGAAGATTATGAGGGGGGAGCAAGGGATAGGCCAAATGTGTGAAAAATGTCGTGTTTAAGATGAAAGCGGACGCATAAGTGGTGTACATGTATTTCGGAATTGAAATGAGAGGGAAGAGAAAGCGGATGTGTTTGTATGGGAGGGTGAAATAGGTAGTGAAATGACAGGGGGGTGGGTCAAGTGACCTCTGAACTCGCTGACCACTCAATTTCTAGCTCCATACAAATCAAAAAAGTCGGTTTATTTTTTAATATTATATCTTTGGATGAATAAAAATAATAAAGGAATAAATTCGTAGAAATGAATAGAAATCGGCGTTATTCACCTAATTTAAGGACCTAATCTGGTGGTGAAGAAAAAAAAAAAAAAAAATGGAGTGACCGTTGACCTTACTCGGTGTTAGCCGTTTATCGAATTTCTGGGAAAATCTGAAAATCAAAAATCAAAAAAAAAAATTATAAGAATGGTTCAAACTCCAAAATATTTTCCACAAAAAAGGTATTGAAAATGAAATGAGTTGTTCTCGCAATAACTTGGAGTTTGCGATCAAAATATTAAACTATGGTACGGTATTAGTGCGGGCTATAGTTCAGCAATTATTTCAAAATAAAAAAAAAAGAATAAACATGATTTTTTAAGATAAAAAAATATGATTGCAAAACAATGATTAAAATGTGTATTTGTCCGATTTAGAAAGGGTTTTTGTTGGTTGCCAGCCAAAGATCTAGATTTATCTAATCCTTATTTTCAAATCGGTTCAAAAGAAAAAAAATGAAAGTTAAAGGATAAAAACGGAGGATTAAAAATTGATGCGCATGCGCACACTTTATTATTATTTATTTATTTTTTAAAACTACTCTTTTCAAAATTTCGATTTCGTTTTAGAAATAAGGTTTTTGGAACTAAATTTCGGTTTTTAATCCCGTGTTTTAAGTCGCTTAATCTTGATTACGAAATTCAGTTACATAATTGGGAGGGAGAAATAGCTATAAACTTAATTAACCAATCAATTTTCACACTTGTTTTTAAATCAAATTAAACTTATTACATGAGCGCGGCTTTTGTCCGACATAAAGGAGGACCGGTCATAAATCGAGGAGTAGTACAATGCTAGTAACATTAAATTTTATTCTAGTTGACCACTCAAAATTTTGTTATTTTTTTGATTTTTTTGCGAAAATAAAATTTATTTATTTTTTATGCCTCCTCGTAGACGGCGCGCGGTTACTCGAGAATAACGTTTAATTCTACTAACTAGTATTTATTGAAATTGAAAATCAAAATTTTGAATCCACATTCTTCGCATTTTAATATCGTTATTTTCGTTTCGATCGAATTTTGTTTTTACGAAAAGCGTCCACTTTATAGAGGTCGCCGCCGTCCAGCATACGGAGGTTCGTCGTCCGACACGTCCGCGATAATTTTAACGAAGTCTTTCCGAAAAAATTAGATTGCAGATTATTTATTTTCTCTTAATAAATCTCGTTATCTGACGGTTTTTGTATACGATTTCGTGCGATGAATGTTAAAGAAGTCCTTTTTACTCACGGTGACGTCATCCAGAGGCCGTTTTACATGCCGCCACGTCATCGACTTACCTTACGTAACAGCTAATTAACCAAATTTAATTATGCCTTCCCAACAACCCAAAAAAAAAAATTGCTTAAAAATTTTGGGTGAGAGTGGGAGGGGTTTAAAAAAAAGGAGGGGTTAAGAAGGGGGTGGGGGGGGGGGTAATTAAGTCGCATGCTAAGAAGATGATTTTTTGACCGTTTTCGTTACCAAAGTCAATAGTTTTAAGACGTTCGGTGCGGCTTTCCTTTCATCTTATTTGTTGATGGAGTTTGAGGTGTGGGTGGTGATTAAGGTAGGGGGGTGAGTGGGAGTATATTACGCACTATCATCGTCGTTTAAGGTGAAGTTCCACTTGACAAAAACTCTTTTTTTTTTTTATTTTTTTACAATAATAATAAAAATAAATACCGGTAAATAATAAAAAAAATTGACGATTTTTTTTTTCTATGGGAAAATCAAATGTTGGGAAGTTAAAAATTCAAGTGCGATTATCTATGCGCTATTTTCACACTTAACCGCTTTTTACTCGTTTTCGATTAGACCCTCTTATTAATTTTGTTTGTTTTTTACCCACTCAAAACTCAAAGAAAGAAAAAAAAAAACAATGTCGGTTTAAGCAAAGTTTCACCAGAGTTGAATATTTATGTTTTGATTTTTATGGAAATTTTTTTTTAAAATAGTTTTGTACAGTATTTCGCTATACCGAACATTTCCGCTATTTGATTTTTTAAACAAAAAATTTCAATTCGATTCGAAATACTGTACTCGTAATTATATTAATTCTCGTAATTAGCTTTTATTTATGTAAATATTTTCTTATACCTTTTCCATCTCTTGTTTGGCCTTCAAAAAGTTTTTCGCAAATTTTTATTGATAGAAATGTAAATAAAGTTAATTGATTTTTTTTTTATTTAATTTTTTTTTTTTATTTTGTAATTGAAAAATTACAATTTTAAATGCGATAAGCAAATACACATTTTCTAATTCGTCATTGCATTCGCCGACAACTTTTAAAACCTTTTTTTTTTTTTTGAAAAATATGGAAAGCTAAACGTTACAATATAATTATTATCTATCGAATTACATCTCAATTTGTATCTGGGTGAATTTTAATGCGTTTTTAAATACAGTGTGTTAAAAAATGTATTTCTTTGACTTCTCATAGCTAGACTCATTCATAATTAAAACTGTGTAAAAGCACGGTTTGAGTGTCGCAGCTAGTCTCAAATTATTCCAATTTGAATTCGAAAATTTTAATAATTCGACTTAGCATTGGAAATTACAAATAAATTCGATTCGCTATGCAAAACTAAACGCTGCGACATTTTTAGTTATAATTTTTATTTGTGTGGCATTTCATAGTCCATTAAAAAATTTAACATTACGCGGAAACATTTTGCTTGACTATGGAAGGCTAAATCTTTCAATAATTCAATTTCAATCGTCACCTCCGCGCGTCTTTTTTCATTTCATTGTTTTGAAATGGAAATAAAATTGCGCGTTTCAATTTCGAGTCAACGCGTGACGCTAATGAAACGGTCGTTAGGTGGCGTCGCGTATTTTTATATAGAAGGATATAAAGGGGAATGGGAGGTTCAATGTATTCCCCCTGCCCTATCCTTTATCTTTGTTTAAAACATGGGTCACGTGCCCCAACGGAGAGAGAGAGGGCTGCGGGGTGACGTTGCTCTTATTAAAAATGAATTTGCCGATAGAGGGAGGGAGAGAGGACAGTAGGGGGCGCTGTCTGCCCGCTCACATGCTAAGTGACGGAGATGGTTATCGCGCGTGCGCCGAATGTAACGAGCGTTTTATATGAATTATATTCCCAAGTCAAAGGTTAATCGCCGTATCAACAACACCATGTACTGTACACTGTAGTAGTAGTAGGAGCGACCTCTGACGCCATACAACTTCGCGTTGTTTTTTTTTATCTCCCTCTGCAGTTTTTGTAATTGCGTTTCTCCGCGTTTTTAGTATGATCCAGCATTAATAATTATTATAATGCATTATTTACGTTAATTAGCGGTTTTTATTTTAATTTTTTTTTTTTTGCGCTTTTCTTTGCAGTTTAGATTTTTTTTTTTTGTTTTGCATTAACGCATATACTGTAATTTTATTCTCCGCGTTTTTTATTTGATGTTACCGGTATTTCTATATTTTAATCATTTATTTTAATTTAAATTGCATTTTTTTATTTTTTTGTTGCGTTTTTATATTATATTTGTTTATTTGTGCTTTATTTTTTTGCGTTTTTCTCCGCATTATTAGGTTTTATTTTTTGTTTTGAAATTCAATTTGCGTTTTCTCCGCTTTTTCTCGACGTTTTATTCCGCATTTAAGATTTAATTTTGCGTTTATTATATTAATCAACGCTTCTATTCGCGTTTTTCTCTTCATTTCTATTTTATTTCGTTACGATTTTTGTTCGTCCGCCGTTGATTTTCAAGTTCATCGATTCGCAGCACTGGCTCGATAGGTGGGCGCTTTGTGGGTGGCTTTGAGGTTAAGCAATGGTTGTCGTCACACGTCTTGACATGTCATATCTTTTTTCGATTTATTGATTCGATATCGGCCAAAACCAAACAAAAAAAATTTGAAATCGGGACAACACTTTTAAAATAATAATTAAAATAACAGCACATAATAATTATCATGCGTAATCTTAACGCGCGTTTTCACCTAGCGGCTGACGTCACCCGCCCACTCGTCACCACCTTGAAACGCCCGCCACCAATTTTTTTTTTTTTTAATTTTTATCTTTTTTTATTTTTGATAAGAAAATTATTTATTATCAGAGAGAGAGAGAAAAATAAAGTTAATTTAATTTTCATATCTTAATTAAATTTTGAACTCGTTTTCCTCGGTGACGTCATGGGCGACGGTGTGGATGTGCGCACGCGCGAACTAATGACCACTTTGTTATGACCAACACGTGTTTTTTTTTCTCTCCCTCTTTTATCTTACTTTTCGTTTATCACTTTTTTTTTTTATTTGTTTTTTTTTTTCTTATCTGTTTGTTTATTACCAGTGTTATTATTTGTCAGTTGTTAATTCGATTAACTCTCTCGCTCGGCCGCCATCTTTGCTCATTTTTTTTTTTTTTTGTCATGAAAATAATAAGCGAGGTTTACACTAAAAAAATTTTTTTGTTTTATGATTTTAAATTTCTGTTTTTTTTTTTTTTTTTATTCTTTTTATTTTTTGTGTTGTAAATATGCGTTTTCGAAATTGTCGCTATTTTTCGTTTTTATAATTTTTTTGCGTTATGCATATGCTGTATATATACTAGTATATATTTTTTTTTACTTTTTTTCGATTTTTCGTAAATTTTGTTTTTTTTTCACTTTTCTAACTTTTGTTTTTTAATTTTTCTAAATTTTGTTTTTCGATTTTTCTAAATTTGGTTTTTCGATTTTTCTAAATTTGTTTTTTCGATTTTTCTAAATTTTGTTTTTTCGATTTTTCTAAATTTTGTTTTTCGATTTTTTTTAAAAATTTTTTTTGAGTTTTCTTTAATTTTTTAATTATTATTTTGTTTCCCATTTTATTTTTTAATGATTTTATTTCCTTTAGAATTTTAATTTGTTTTTAAAACTAATGATAATCATTGTTTTTTTTTTTTTTTTTTTTAAAAAAACTAATGTAATAAATCGATAAATATTATCAACAAAAATATTAATTAATATGTTGAAAACGTAACGAGGGTAAAAGTAGTGACGTTAGTGATAATTTAAGGCGTTAATAACGTGTTGCGTTACTCAATTAACCTGTTTTTTTCATATTAATAAAAATCGACGCCGGATGTTGTGACCGGAAGCTTATTGAGATAAGCTTTTTAATTGAATTTTCGCGTTAGATAAAAAAATTGAAATAATAATTTTATTAGTGACGAAAGAGTTACGTTATTCGTGCCGCGCCTACCATGTTTTTTTCTTTTTCTCGCAACGTTAACAAGCGCAGCGAGTTGCGCTAGCAGTTTGAGTGACGCTAAATATGGCGTTTTATGGATGAGCCCTTAATGAGTTGTGACATTGGGTGACGGATGGTGACGCCGAAAAGCAACGCAACGCCGTTGGGAGATTTTTCAGTCGGATTTACGAAATCTCGCCTAATTAGCGGGAATCAAATCCTCTCATTTTATCACGGCATTTTCTCCAACGCTATTTAATTTTTTGCAGCGCTAATTTCGTATTTGATGCACGATTTTTGTTTTTAATATCCACCGTTATTTTGTTTTAAGACTGTATTTAGTTTTGTAAACGATAGCGCCGCTTATTTAACGTTATTTTTTTTAGGTTTTAACGTTAATTCTGTTCTGTAAACGTTATGCGTTCGTTCTACAAGCTTCATTTTAAATTTATAGTTTTGGTTTTAGCGTTATACATTTTGGTTTTGACTTTATTTTTGTTTTATAAACGTTATGTGTCGGTTTCCATAAGCGTTATTTTAATTATACTTTTTTCAACGTTATCATAGTTTGCCTTAACGTTATTTTAATTTGATTTATTGTGGTACTTTATTATATTTTTAAAGTTTTAACAATTGTTATAACCATGAACGCTATTTTTTTTAGCTTTACTTATTAAACGTTTAGATGATATTTTTGTTTATTAAACGTAGTTTTTGGACTTAAAACGTATTTAGCCTTTCTAAAAATAATGTGCTGTACTTTCGTTAGCGGTATTTTTTTCTGTGAACGTTATTTTATGTTTTCTTGCGTTATTAGTTCTTTTTTTTTTTTAATATTTTATAAACGCTATTGTTGGTTTTTTAGATTTTTATTTATTGAACGTTATTTACATTCCCTTAATAACTTTATTAAATGTTTGAACAATATTTTCGTTATTTAATTTTTTTGAACGTTATTTTTGTACTCTAAACGTAATAATTATCCTTTCTTGAATGCCCTTCTTTTGCCTTCTTCTTAACATAAGATCATTTTTTTAAATACTAGTTTAGGTTGTAGTTTATTTCGAAAATGTTAATTTTAGCGTTAAATAAGATTATAACGTATTTTTTTTTTTAACAAATAAAAAAAAAAATTTAATTTGTGTAGCCTACATATTTTAACGTTAAAATGAAATTAAATTTTCTGAAGACGCTATTTTCCTCTCCTAAATTTTAATGGAAAGACGTAGGGGGAGGGGAGGTATCTTATGAGCAAAAAAAAAGAGGGTCCCTGGAATGGGGCGCACGTGCGTCGTCACCTCAAATTACGTAAACTTCACACTTATTTTTATTTCTCTCTCTTTCCTTAAAAAAGAAAAAAAAAAATTTCAATAAAACACGAAAAATAAAGAAAAAAAAAAAAACTTAAATTTTTTTTTTTTATTTTGTAAAACCCGGAAATCAAAACGCGTTATTTCTTTTCTAATAATATTTGCCAGCCTTAAAATGGGCTGGCAAATAATATGCAAATGAGTGAATAAACACGTGACTGTGGCGGGTCTCCCTTCGACTCCCCCTTTCACTCTCACTCACTCGCTCTCTCTTTTTGGGGGAATGAATGAAAAACGAAGAAGCGAGGAAAATGAATGGAGAAGAAAAAAATAACAATAAAATAAAATAAAAAATCCTTTTTCAATAAAAAAAAATAAGGTTTTTTTTGATGTTAAAAGAAGACGTTTGCTGATGAAAGGGCTTTTTTTTTTGATAGTAGCGCCCTCTATTAAATATTATAATAAGAAAAAGTGTTATTGAAAAACCACACATAACGTTTACATAACTCTACCTCTCTCTCGTGGTATAAAAAAAGCGAGTGTTAAGGGGGGAGGGGGAGGAGGTGTAAAAAAAAGCTTTCATGTTTTAAATATGCACGTGCGTTAATTCCGTCGTCTGCTCTTTTTTTTTTACCCCCTTCTTTTATTCGCTTTTTAACACTTAACAACGTGTTTTCGCCGCCATTTCACTCACACATTATACGCGCCCAACTAATCGTTTTTTCGCGCGCACTTATCACGCGCGGGTACTCCAACTCATGACGTCACTCCAGAGATTTGCACCTTAATTGCCGTCTGGGACCCCGCTCACAAATTCCTCCATTTTGCTGAGTTTTTAAGAGGAGGAGGAGGAGGCGGCGGCGGGGTGTGGAGAGAAGTACAAAAAAAGCACCGCGCGTATTGTCGTTTATCCCTTTCATTTTCGAGAAAGATGGTGTGGGGGTGGGGAAGGTTTGAAAGTTTTTATTAAAGGTAATCCAAGATGGCGTCGAGTGATAAGACGAGCAGACGCTTTTTTTTTCTTGGTTAATTGAGCCAGTTTTGTCTGAGGAAAATTACAACTACTGCATGGTTTTCTAACTGGAGCAGAGAGAGCTGTAGGCTGAAGCTAAGCTGCACGATGAAGTCATCAGTGCCCTGTTTCATAAAACTTATGGGGCGCGACAATTATGACAATTGTTACAAATTGACAAATGCCAGTTGACAATTATTGGAAAATCCAACGCATTGTTTTTTCATGTCAAAAATGTTTATGAAACAGGATTTTGCTGACAATTTTACAATTGTCAACATTAGTCGAATGGTCAACGTTTTTGAAACAAGGCACTGACAGACGTTGTTCAGCTGACGGATGGTGACGTTAAAGTGTAGTTGATCGTCAGTTTGGCGACATTTTCACGCTGAAAAGTCGTTCAGTGCGAAGTCTGCATTTGCTGCAAAGTGAACGAGAACACGCCATGCGGTCATTTTAAAATATTAAAATTGGGTTTTTAATTCTCTTAGCGCTTTTTTATAGCGTCAATTCTAAGCTGCCACTTGTGACGCTTTTATACCATCTTGTCAACGCTATTTAGTTATTTTAAGCGCTCTTTTAAGTACGAGTAGGCTACATGCGTAGTTTTTGTTACATTCTTTGAAAGCTGCTTTCGACGCTATTTTTTTAAAAACGATTAAACGAAATTTTAATTACCGGTATTTAATATACGGTATTTTTAAATACAATAGTTTAAAGCCAGGTGTTTATTTTAAGGATTTCCAACGTAATTATAACTTTTCTTAACGCTATTTTACTTCTTTTTGACAGTTTTTTTGTTATCGTTATTTTAGAAAAGTGGAAATTACTTTTATGCTATTTGTCTACTTATGGACGTCCAGATACAAATAAAAAAAAAAAAAAAAAAACCCCGCTTATAGCGCTAATTTTCTTAAGTCTCTTGAAACGCGCTACAACCGGTTTTTACTGTACGGTGGTTCCGTATAATTTTTCTCCGCTATTTTAAACATTCAATTTTCAAGTCTTTTTCGTATTGGAAATGCGGGGGTTAAAATTAAGGAGATGAATAATAATATAAAGAACGTGACAGGTGAGGTGAAAGGACGAGACTTTTGACCGAGGGTCTTTTTCGAGCGACCTCTAGGACCTATTTAACGCGGTTTCCGAGTGGCCGGTCTGTTTCTCCCTCCGTTTACAAAATACAATAATTCAAGATTGAAACGTCCAATCCAGTTTCAACTGATTCCAACCCTCTCCCCTATTCAATTTAAATTTAATTCAGAGCAACGTAAACGGCTTCCAAAAACGCCTGGTTTTAGGCTGTCTACAGTGGGATGACGAGAGTGACGTCATTGACATTGATTAACACATAAGGGCCAATGGAATAAAGCTTATTTACGTAATAACGTGCTCCTCGAATGAGTAAAATTTCAAAGTTATAACGTTAAACCAGATTAAGTAACATCACAGCCCTGAGTGAGGGTCGGATGAGAGGTCCCGGAAGTTTAATGAGACCAGGAAAACCAAAAACACGCCAGGGGCCCGAAAGTGGGGCGGAATTTTACGCTGGGTGTTTGGGGTCCCAACAGCTCTCTTTTCAAGTCAATCAAGTTGAACGGGGGCAGTGTAAAATTTTTCTCCCCCCATTATTTTCTCAAAGCTCGTGTAAGGGGGGGAGGAGGGGTTGAAAGGGTCACAAACCTTCTTTAATTCACTTTTCATTAAAGGTCAATCACATCAATTTGCATCCCGCCTACCCCCCCTCATCACTCACCCCACCCTCTCTACCTTCATCCCCCCTCCCCCTCTTCACTCATTCACGTTTATCAAATTTAAATAAGAATAAAAAAAAAAGTTTTTTCTCGCATTTTAACAACCGGAAAAAAAAAATTAAGCAATTGTTAAAAAAAAAAAAGTTTTTTTTTCATCACTTTCGCGTTTTTTAAATACTTTATTTGGGGGGTTTTGAGAGAGAGAGAGAGGGAGGGGGGAGTTGAGAAAGAGGAGGGTGGGTGGGATAATTATCTTTCTTCGCGCTAAGAAATTCACACGTGAGCGACGAAAGAGGCGATAATTATAGCAGACGACAATAAAAGTCAGTGCCAGCTGGTGACACAATCCGAGACAACAAAAACCAAACTTTTTCTCCTTTTTTTTTCGTTTGAGGAGAAAAATATAAGAAAGAAAAAAGAAACTAAGAGAAATTTTGACAAAAAAGAATAAATAAATAAAAAAAAAAAAAAATTCGATGTGTGAAAATAATATTTTCATTTATTATCTATTTTCACCTTTCTCTTTTTTCTAGTTCATTATTTTAACCTCGATTTTACGTTTTTGCGAGGTAAATTTTTATTATATGTACTGTAAATATGAAAACCTCTATATAACGTTTTTTTTCTTTTTGGCACGTTTTATGAAAAAAAAATTATTGGAAAGAGGTTTTCATGGTCACTTCAGCGGTCAACGACCTACTCTTTCTCTACCTTCTTTCACTCTATTGT